>JAZHYW010001534.1:0-10998 GCA_037355805.1 Ixodes ricinus | reverse complement strand
ATAGCCGATTCACACGACGGACCGAATCGCGATTTTCGTCCGCGGACCGTGTACCACGTGACCGGCACGTCACCGATTCCTGCGATCCGCGCCTCGTCCGCGGACGCGCGGACTGATAAAGTCGAGCGCCTTTTTCACTCGCGGACTTTTGGCGGGAGATCGACTTGAAAAGCGTTTAGTCTGGCAACGGTACATTGTTTTCTCTTTATTTGTTTTGTTTCTGGGCGATGAAAACAAAAATGGCGCATCGTTGTGTGTTGTGCGTTCGCTGGTTCATTTTGTCGCGCGTTTCTTGGTTTCACGGGTGAAAGAAACTGCAGAAACTTGTCTGGCTGACGCGACGCAGGTTCCGGTACTCCTCCGGGTCCGCGTCAAGAAGCTCCCGTCAAAACTCGCCTAGCACGCCGCGATGATTCGTGCACGTCCAATCAGGATTTCACCCCTCTCTTGTGGCCGTGGTGTACTTGAGTGTTGTGCACGAGCGCGGCGTGCTAGACGTCGCGCTCGTGCACGAGCGCACATCTCCAAACGCTCCTTCGCGAGCCCAGAACTTCGTCGCTTCTACGCGGAACCCTTCTCGAGCAGGACCATGCCTGTGTCACTCTCATGCTTCGGGTCAGTAAAGGTTGTGGCGCTTCGCGCGAAGCTTATCACGGTGTTTTGTCTCGATCTGTACGTAACAGCGGCGTACGATTTATTATCGCGGTAGCAAACGTCGATTTCTCTCTTGGACAACGGTGCCACAGTGCGATGTCAGAGCTCTTGAATGCTTACCTTCTGTAGGTAGCTTGAGATTTGTTGGGCACCAAGCCGTAAACCATTGGCACTACCACGCCATTGACTGTGGCATGCATGCACCGTGTACAGTTGGTAAAACTGTGCCGGGGTGACTTTAAAGGTCCCGTCCGCGAACCACATAGTCGCCTGAGCCAGAGAGCTCAAGTTGCGCTCGGTAACAAAGATCTGAATTTTTTCGCTGTCGCCCTCTCCGCTGTCGTGTAGGAGAAAGGAATCTCCTTTGGCTGTGGTCTGCATGCAGGTAAAACAGTCATTATTATCATAATATGTCGCGCACTGTGATTTTACGCTGCAATACACTTTACCTTAAACTCTGCGATTCGTATGTCGGATCTCCAGTGGGCGAATTTCGGGTACGCTGTACTCGAAATTCGCCCGCTGCCTTTGCTTGCGGATTGTGCGCCGAACTGTTGAGGGTGCGGGAATCTACGATGCAGTGTCGTCACTGACACAGGCAGCCGCATCCAGAAGTATTTGGTGCGGTGCTAGACGGCCTTCCCCTGGAATAAAGAAGGACGTTAGTGAACTTGTTTTGGGAATATAGGAGCAGGAGAAGATTTTGATACATACCAGCTTTTTTCTTCATCTGATGACGAACCCGAAGCACGTTTATCTCGGTGGGGTCATTGGCATGCGTATGGTCACTCGGTATAAGAAATTACACGAGTCTTGGCGTGATCGGTAACTATTTCAGTTTTACAGACTCCTCTCCGCCGGCAGGCCCAATACAACATAGTTTCGTTAACCTTATTGTAAGTGTACATTCTCAAAAAAGGGCATAAAAGGGTGTATCGTTACACCCTTTGTCCCATATAATACACCCCAAAACTCCATTGCGACGTACAGAGTCCTATAGTCGAACAGACGGGCCCAAATTTTACGAGGGGCTCGATAAGGGTGCGATATAACTTTTTAAATAGCTAAAGTACGTATCAAAGACTACATAAAGAAAACACCGAGTTTTTACAGTAGGGCCAAGAAAACCCCGATTATGTTTTTGTAGTCAGTAAAACGTACATTAGCTATTTTAAGAAGTTGTACCACACGGCTATCAAGCCCCTCGTAAAATTTCGGGCCGTCTGTTCGACTGTAGGGAGCTGTACGTCGAATCGAAGTTTTGGGGTGTATTATATCGGACAAAGGGTGTAACAATACACCCTTTTTTCTTTAGAGTGTAGGAATGTCCTTCGTAAAGAAGCATACCGCCACCTCTCTTAGTAGTAACTACCTCCATCTAGAAATCAAGAGTGAGATGGGAAGATCTCACTCTCGAAGAAGAGATTTGTCTTTTATAATCCGGAAGCGACCGGCATAAAAAAACCTTAAAGCGAAGCACAAAAGAAAAAAAAAAAACAGAATCGGGTTTAGTGTTTTTTTTATTGTAAACTTTAAAGGGATACTACAACGAAATTTCGGCGCTCTCTTTTTGGTCTATATGTGTTCAAAAGAGCAGTATCACATGGAGCATACCAATATCTTGTTAAAAAAGTCTTGAAAAGGAATTTTAAAACGAATTAAACGATTACCAAAGAGCACCTGGTGGATGTCGCTAACGCCTCGTTTGTAATGCTCGTCTAGGAACCTTGACAGCTAGTGACGGAGGTTGTCTCGCCTCCGGCCATGACGAGACAAGGGGGGAAGGAGGATCTCCCCTCTTCCCGAGAATCCCTTTTTTGTGTCGCAGAAGTCGCTATTGTCCCCCTACAAGATTAAAGAAGATTAACCCGTCACTCAAAATTCGTACAAAAGCAGCCGCTTCGGTGGCTGGAACGACTAGGCCATCCTCTCGACGTCAGCCTCGCCGTAGCTTTGCTCGTCTTGAGACGACCTACGTCACGATTGTGTTGGATGTCACGTGCTCTAAGCTGGGCCTTCTCCGAGCGCTTGCCAGAATGGGCCGTTTATAACGAAAAATACAGCCACCAGGATCAAAATACAAACGTGCGATTGTCATTTACGGATATTGTGGATCATATTCAACCTATTTTTTAACATGACGGGAATATTTCAAATTTCGTTGAAGTATCCCTTTAAGTTCTCGAAGTTATTTTGTTAGTAAGGTGACCCAGATAAGACATCGCAGGCTAAAGGCTGCATGTTGCCTTATCTTGGGGTCATTGTGACATGCCTTTGTTCCCGTTCGTACAGTAGTCAACCTTACTGACCTTGTACGGATTTGGTTGGGTAACCCCTTTTCGTAACTTTCATAAGAAAACAGAAAAAAACATTTAACGATCTTAGGGGTATTGTGTGACGAACTGCCAGTGTGACGAATCATCCTATGACGAATGTTCCGCTGTGACGAACGGGCCTGTTACCAGTTGCCATTTGACGAATCGACATGTGACGAATGGGCCGTAGCCGTTCACGGGTGCGTATTTTCGGCACCGATTTGAAATCCAGGGGTGTGTGGCCAATGACGTCACGGACGTCAAAATAACGCGTTTTCTTATTTGACGTCTAAGACGTCACAATAATATTCACTGTTATTTCGATGTCAACAACACGATTTGTCTTGGATCCCGCTGACTGCATTTTGAAATGTCGGTCGCTCGGCGGCTCGGCGGTGTCCGCGCTGGTGCGTGTTGTCGACGTGCCGCCTGTACTCGTCGCGTTCTCAGGAACATCAAGGTAAGCGTTCTCCATTTTCAAACTTCGCCCGGTGCCGTCCGTCACTCCTGTTGCAAATGAAGGTTATGCGTACCGGAGGCGACAGAGTCCAGCAGCAGTAATTTTGTACGCATTTTTCTGAAGCTGTACCTGTGTGCAATACGACGGATTACCATCCTTGCATAGAATAGCTGCGAAGGCCGTGCAAGCGGCGAGCGAGTGCATCTCCGGAAAGGAAGTCCTATACCATTTTGTTCAGCAAAAGTTCGTCAACATTCTTTTTTTTTGTGTGTGTTAATCGTAAGAAAGAAATGTTGTAAATATCACCAAGCAAAACGAAATGTTCGAAACGAAAAATAAATTCTAAGCCTGCACTGTGAATCGAACCCGCGACCGCTTGCGTATGAGGCAGACATCTTACCACTAAACTATGCTACTTTTTTTTATTGCCAGGCATTATTCATTCAGAAAAATACACATTCAGAAGCGCTTGTAAAAAAGGTCAAGCTGACGTACGACTGACGCACACTGATTAACATGATCTTAATGTGACCGGTCCGTCTAGGACTGGCAACCAATCAGGCCCATCTCCAAAATCCTTATACACTTCTCTAATCTGACTAACGCTTTGAGTAAAATAGTGACATACTGGTCGAGCATCTACATCAGCCTGCCGCACTGCCATGAGGCTCTTCCAGATACTGTGTAAGCCAATAACCATAAGTAAATCATACGGTCCAGAGTCGGTTGGATAAGCTATGCTACAGCTTCGAAAATCTCGTTTTGACACCCCGTTTTATATGAGACTTTCGGACGGCACTAACGCGTGAGTGGAGTACCGTCGGACGGCACTTTAACGCTCTGCAAAAGTGCCGTCGGACGGTACCCTAGACGCTACGAATTTTTATTTGCAACAGGTGTGACGGGCGGCACCGGGCGAACGAAATCGTAAAACGCTTACCTTAATGTTCTTGGATGTCGGCAATAGACCTTATGCGAAATTGCTTCGTGTTCTGACAACACTGAGAGCGTCGCCATTTTAATGTTGGCGAGCGTCGTCTGTACCGAAGCACGGTGGAGGCATCGGAGAGAGCCGTACGGGCAATGTGCGATGACGCAGCAACTCTTTTCTGCCTTCCGACCATATTATGTGGACGAAAAGTTTCCACAACCTAACGCAACTGTCTCGACAAAACTCTAGGAGGCCTGTGCACGCTGGCGACAACCTCGTCGAAGCAGCGGACCAAGTCCTACGCCTTCGCTGTGGAAGCTTGTTGTCGCCAGCATGTGCGCAGGCCTCCGAAAGGACTAGGCCGTCATGCCTTTCACCTTTGTGAACACTTCTAATTCTTTTTTCGATGCGAATAAGTTTGAAGTATTACTGTTTAGCGGTATACTGCTCCGCGCAAATACAAACTCAAAGTTATTTTTTTTTTAGTTCTTACTGGCGGAGGGTTTTTTGGTAGAACACTTTGTGTTCTTTTAAAAGAAACTGTGCCTTGAACAATATTTTTCAAGCGTTGCAAAGGGCTAAAATTGGTTTCAGATAGCATTGACCTCAAGCACAGTTGACGGATGTTGCGCTATTAATGAAGATTTGTTCAATCCCGACAGAATAACTGCAGTGACTTTCTCAAAACTACCCCGGAGCTTTTTTGCACAAAACAAAATTTCTACCTCGGCTGCGATAAAAAGAAATACACCATCTTCCCGAGGGGAACTATGGGGTGATGCGGAGCATCGCGGATCGTAATTAATTTATTCCCTTCTTGACTGATTTCTTTTGGCCGGCCGGATTTGGGCTGCGGCGGACGCGAGCGGCCGAGAAACGCTAGCAGACGACAGCCGCAGAGTTGCGGGGAAAGCCCACCCCACTGGAAAGCCCTGGCGTGGCGCTGCGACCCGCGCGCCCAAAACTATCCTCCTTTCACTCCTCCGGGGGAACGCGCGCTACCGCTGCTTATATTCACACTTGAAGGAGAGGAGACTAGAGGAGGAGAGTTGCGCGTGCGCGCGCGGTGTGAGTAGAAGCGAACGAACGCGCAGTGCACGCAGCTGGTAGAGCGAGAGAGCGGAGAGAGTAACGCGCAGCTGTTGGAGAGAAGGAAGGAGAGTTGCGCGTGCGTAGTGCGAGCGCGGACTACGACGCCGCGGGACATAGCCCCGAGCAAGAGATGCTCCGCATCTAAAAAAAAAAAAAAGCAGGTTGTAAAATGAAGTTGGCAACGCCCGTGTTTGCTTCATTCGACGTCCGCAACGTAAATTTTTGCCGCCGCCGACATCGAAGTTTTAGCCACTGCGATGAATCTAACCATACCACTGTTAACCATACGCATCTTCAATTATGGTTGGTGGCGTAGATGATTAAAACTGCCATCTTTTTGCATCACTTAACAGCCTTGGTCTTGTCCGCATACATTGAGCTGCTTGCGCATCAAGAAAAAGGCAGGCCGACACTACAACGTACATAAAAAAAAGGTCATAAACAAATTTGGTACAACTTCATGAAAAGATTAGGGCCCAGTTCAATAGTTGTAAATGGCTTAACGCCGCGCGATAACGTTCGCATATTTTTTCGCGTTGTCACCGATTGTTTTTGTCAAAAGCTGCGTCTCAAGTAACAAATAAAAATAAGGAAAAAAAGGTGAGCCCTGTTCACGTTTGCGGTCACGTCCCGCACGAATCAAAGGTTTATGGCTGCATCCGCAGCGCAACGCAGCAATCGTTGGCATCGCATCTCTCGCACGAAGCGCGGTCGCTTGTTTACATGGGGTCTTTGCCGGTCGGGTCTCTGGTTTCGTTTTCTCGCCACTAACAAGATGGCGGACGTAGTTGTCGGCGCGCTACTAGATGGTGCTCTAAATTTCGCATATGGCCTATTTTGCGTGGCGCCCCCTTATGGCGAACCGTGGTGACGTCATGGCGAAGACAGAATTTTTCCCTGTCTCGGCCCGCTCGCCCTGAGGAGGCTGTGACGATGTTAGCTGTCGGCGCACTCGTTTGCGTTTAATTTTGTTTGTTCGCGTTTTTTGTAGGAAGTGTATATTTTCATATGTGGCTTTATTGAGGTATATATGGCCTGTAGCTGCAGGCGAAACTTCAACCAACATTTCAGGCATAATTGACAGGGCAGGCAACAGGCAATGAATAAATATGACCGCAATTGCAGGAGCATCGCTATAGATTTACATCTCACGCCATCAATGCCGCTGATGGTCTGAATAAATCGGCAGATTATGTATACTAATTCGTGTTTTTAATTTTGTATCTCTGTTTTTAAACAAAAATTGATCGCATCTCCAAGTGGTGAATGATGTTGATTGGGGCGAGCTCTGGTGGTGCTTGTCTGCGTAGACGCTGAGACGCAGCATGCCGAGCCTTTCGTTCGTTTTCATCCATGTCAGAAAGAGAATGTGTGGTATGGAACGTGGTTATATACGCATTTGAGCATTTGACCGCAGTGCCCTCTCGTCTATAAACGTTGAGCCAATGGCATGCAAAGTTTAACGCGATTATATACGCATTTGACCGCAGCGCCCTCTCCTGTATAGACGTTGAGCGGCTACATGCAACGTTTCATCCATGACATCCCTAGCTCGTGAGTTACTACCACATCTCAGATTCCCCTACTCGTCCCACAGTAGTGGCCGAGTGGTTAAGGCGATGGACTAGAAATCCATTGGGGTCTCCCCCGCACAGGTTCGAATCCTGTCGACTGCACAAACAATTTTTTTTCATCATCTTTTTTTATTTTAGTATTTTTTTTGCCCTACACGAGCACGTGAGCACGTGCTCACGTGCTCGTGAGCACGTGAGCTCAGGAGCATAAGAGCACGAGCACCGGACGCCGGAGCTACGGACACCTACGGACATGGCTAGCCCCTAAGGAGCTTCGCCCTAAAAAACGCCGAAGCAGAAAAAGCTGCATGCTGCTCGAGCAACATTTTAAATACAGTCTGGGCCATAGAGAGAGAATCGGAAGTGAGACAGCCCAAGCACAGGGACAAGTAAAGAAAGAAGGAACACTGGAATATACCAGTTACTGGTATATATCTGTTTATATTGCTCGCATTTGTCCTTTTGCTGGATTCCGATAGTATTTCAATGAACTACACTTTGTGGTATCTTTATGCTTGTTTATAATATCACTCAAATAATGTACAACAAACGTAAGTGAACGTGTCTAGCCCGTTATTAGTCTCTTCTCGGCAATTTACGTCTTACTGGCTCTAAAAGTAAGACTTTAGCTGTATCAAATTGTCCTGAAGCAAAAAAAAAAAAAAAACAGAATATTTTCTCACGCAAACTGTCACCCTTCACAGATTCAACATTTTTCTGCTACTGGTGCAGCATCTTCCGCTGGAGAGCATTTCGAATGCTTGCTGTTCCTCCTGTTTTCCTCTGTTGTTTGGGGGGAGCTGCAGCAGTGTATCTTTTACCTTGAAATGGCAATTCCGACTAAACAGCTTATTTTCCAAATACACAAGGCCCGAATAAAGAAACAATGTCAGGGAAACGTATAAACGTTCCAAAGCACGGTACTATTGCTGTGCATATTTTGGGCATTTCAATACATCTCATACAGGAAACTGGGGCGATACGGCTGTTTTCCCTGCTACAAGACAAACTAATTTCCAGTAATTGTTCGTCTTCTAAAAATAAAACATGCCTGCGTACGTGTACGAACTATATCAATATTTCACGAAGAAGCTACGTTTATGTAAAACAACCCTGCTCCACGAGCGTTTCAAAGGTCTTCAGACCCATGTCCTTAAAACATCTGCGAACCCGCGCATCCGGAGTGGCACGCGCAGAGTCGGGGTCACGAGCTAATCAACCAATCTCACCAGCCAGTTTGACTACGCCACCGCTGCCGCAATGCATCGAGGGAGATTTAAGGCCGGTTCAGACAGTTGCGGTTGAGTGCGTTTAACTGCGTTGCGGCGAGAACCGAAAGCGAGTCACCGGCACATCTGTGCTTCGTATGAAGCGTGGAATCCAATTCAAGGAATCTTCCTGGCACGCGATATCAGCAACAGGGATGTCCTGGCGTCTCACTGCCGCAACGCAGTCAAACGCAGTCAAACGCAACTGTGTGAACCGGGCACTAGTCTTTCTGACGTGCGACAACCTCGCTGAAGCTCTGCGCGTGTGGAGCATGAGGCGGCACGAGCCGTCTTGTGCACTGCTGCCTGCCTCCTGCGAACTAAAGTTATGGCGGCGTCACGCATGCGCCGAACGCTTGGTGAGATCGGTCTATTCGTCGACCGCCCAAAGGCCTTTCATATAAATGCCATTTGAAAGGCCTGCAAAGCGGGATGCAATATTCTCCTAGCTCATGAACGTGCAAGGAACAGAATTCCAGCGTCTGAAACAGCTAAAGGCTGAACTCCATGGGGCGAATATGCTACCGACGAATTTTGCCCGGAGGCTTTTGCTCTGCGCGTGGAATCAACACAGTGGCTGCTACGTCGCGCGCAAAGCGAGCGTGCCGCTGGGCGGCGTTCGCCAGTTATTCGTCACATAATTCGTTCCATGGAGTTCAGCCTTTACGCCGCCACTTCACCGATCCTCGCACGATCGCCCTGTGTCGTGTGGACGGACGAGGAGTTTCATCGGCGGAATTGCCTCCGCCGATAGCTTTCGGGATTTGTAACTTAATTATAAAGGTAAAGGTGACAAATACGCTTAGAAAAGGTGCGGAAGCACGTCGGTATCGGCCTAACCCAGCGTCTTGTACACCGAGTAAACGAGGTCCCGCTCCTCGAAGTACTTGCGGCCTGCTACAAAGGCCGACGTTGATGGTGCCTTTCCCATGCTTACTTTGATTGTGCGTGCTCTCTTTAACTTCAATATCCTCGGCAATGAAAGCTGATACCGGCTTCTTTTCGGGATTAGCATTGCGGCACTAAATAGTAGGTCAGCATGATCGCAAACCAGGAAACGGGGGCAGGGAGCTGAGCCCGATGCCAGATCGCAGAGCGGGAGTCCTTTCCCGGACGTCACGGTACACCTCACCCAATCAGGGCGTGGCGACTGCAGCGACACTTGTGTTCGCTCTCGAAAGCGACGAGCAAGGCGGCACGTCCACAACACACACCAGCGAGGACACCGCCGAGCACCCGACCACGCACACACTCGCCGACCGACCGTGCAGTCGACGGCATTCAAAATAAAACGTGTTTATGTCAAAATAACAGTAAATATAATTTGGAGGTTCGTGACGTATTGGCCACGCCCCCTGGACATCAAATTGGTGCCGAAAATACGGCATGAGGACGATTCGTCACATGCGCACTCGTCACAGGACGATTGGTCACAGGACGATTCGTCACATAGGAACATTCGTCACAGGATGACTCGTCATGCGGGCAACTGGTCACATCGATCGGGCAGGGGACGATAGTAAATTGTAAATTTCAACAACTGCCCACATTCCCTGATGAGGAGTTTCACGACTTCCCACTGTGACATAAACCAATGGTTAGAAAAACTAATCTTACAATACTCATCCGCTTTTCCTTTCATCATATTACGACTCTTCAGCAGGTTGATCTAAGTTGCTGGCTTGAACGAGCAATAATCCGACTGGCAGCCAAATCAGTTTTTACTTTGCCTTGCATACACCTCTTCGAGAAAACCAATAAGTATCGGAATTCTTTCTGCTGCATGTGTACGAGTACCCCTCGTGCAGCTGCATGGCTCCACCTCTCTCTGTTGCGATCACCTCCATCCTTTTGAATGTAGTCTGAGTTCAAAAATAGTCGCTTTTATATGGCCTCCCCATTCACCGTTCGGGACGGACCCAGAAGCTAAAACGTCTGTTACAAATTCTTCGACCTTGAGAAGCGAAAGACATGCTAAGATAAGAGGTGACCCACTTTGTCAGGCCGAACCAACATTCAATGTTCGGGACCGAACCAGAAGCTAAAACGTTTGTTACAAATTCTTCGCCTTTCAGAAGCCAAAGACATACTAAGATATGAGGTGAGCCACTTTGTCCGCCCGAACCAAATTGAACAATACATTTTTGGGGGGACGAACTATTGTAGGACCGGTTGGCCGCGTGACGAGTCGTCCTATGACGAATGTTCCTGTGTGACGAATCGTCCTGTGACCAATCGTCCTGTGACGAGTGCGCATGTGACGAATGGACCGTATCCTCGAAAATACGCAGTCGGGCTTCACGCGCCCCAGTGAAACACGCGCTCAATAAAGGGAACCTTTCTTAAGCAGCGTCCTCTTTTCGATGCTTCCTCTAAACCGAGCTTCGCTAAAACGTGCCCGTTCTCTTGCCCGTTCTCTGAAACGTGCTTCGATGAAATGGCGTTCGATAAACTGTAGTAAACCCGTTCTCAGGTAGTATATGGACCGGCCGAGTCGAATAGGTAGCTCCTGAAGATGCACCACGATGCCTTCGGCAGATGGATTTCTTTGAGGAAGAATTTAAGTGCTCTTTTCTCTTTCTCCAAGGAACCAAGAAGGCATGTCGATCCCGTATACTGTAGACGACTTATTTTTTGGGGGCTAAATATTTCCTGATTTAGGTCAAAGCTGAAGTTTTGGAATAATTTCATTTTCATTTTCATT
>JAZHYW010001531.1:0-31937 GCA_037355805.1 Ixodes ricinus | reverse complement strand
AATTACTCTTAATTCACTTTCATTCCTCTTAATTCACTTTGATTCCTCCTAATTCGCTTTGTCATCCTTCTGAATTTCATTGCCTCTAATTCGCCTGAGTGGTCACGTAAACGTTTTGGTACCTTTCGTGGCGCCGACGTGTTTTGGTACCTTTCGTGTCGCCGACGTGTTTTCGTTTAAGGACTTTGAAGGTCGACTGAACGGTAAGACATATAAGGCTTTCGCCTTAAAAATTAACCTTTACTCCCACTCCCCTCGTCCCCTACGTTCAAACTGAACCACGAATCCTACCTTCACGAAGGACTAGTAGTTTTTCAAGACTGACTTTCCAAAAGCCCTACCCTTTTCTCCACTTGCTCGTCTTGCTTACAGCAACATCGAGATGCAATAGACCGAATTCACCAAGCGCTCGGCGCATGCGTGACGCCGCCATATCTTTAGTTTACAGGAGGCAAACGGCAGTACAAGAGAGGGCTCGTCCCGTCTCATGCTCCACACGCGCAGAGCTCCAGCGAGGTGCTCGCACGTGCAGAAAGACCAAAGTTCCCACGATGCATTGCCGCAGCGGTGGCGTAGTCAAACTGCCTGGTAAGATCGGTCTATTGTTGTCAAGTTCAAACAAGGGACTTTGTTAGATTAAAACGTGTGAGGTAGAGCCACTATATAAGCTACGCTTAGAGTGTTGGCACTCTGTTCGCCGATATTGCTGGGGGCGCCGCCATCTTGGTGCTTGTGCAGAGCAGACGTACCTGCCGATCGTCATGATTGAAAAATGCGACTTCCCCAGCATTAGATTCGGGGTTAGGAAGCTCGTGTAATATTGCTTTGCTCTGTCGCGAACTGTTTAAACGTTTGTGGAGAACGGAAAAGCGTTTCCTGTGATTTCAGATAGAACTTCACATAACTGGAAACCAAGTTTTTAAGTCACAAGATGGGTAAGTGTCGTTACTCTGAAGCGTAGCTTATTTAGTGGCATCAGTGTGAGGTTGTAAAACGCTCGTGCAATGTGAGGCAACCTTTTAATAAAGAATATAAAAATTAATCCCGCTCCTCCTTTCCGGCTCACAGTGCATTTGGTTCTTCTCAACCGCCCACCACAGACAGGAATATGGTAAAACGCTGAGATTTTTAAAGGTGAATATATCAACAAATGGAACCTTGCTTCCACTTGTTTTCTTCTCCTGGCGCCCTTCCATCACGGCATTCAAATTTGTGTGTTGCCATTTGAAGGGATGTATACCAAAAAACTTTGTCTGATCTAACTAAACCTGGTCATTAGAAAAAATACAAAAGTAACGTGTATGTAACGATACGTTCCATTTTTTTAACTGTAACGGGAACGAGTTCCTTTTTCACAAATGGAACTTGTAACAAGAACGCGTTCCAAAAATCAGAAGGAACGAGCTTTCGTTCCTTTTCTTGAGGAACGTGTACAACACTGCCACAGTGTATAGCTGTGCTTCCCGTATTCGAGGTCGTCACTCTTGGGTGATACGTAAATATATTACGGGCGATTTCGACACTGAAATTTAGATTTCTCGTGAACGGAAAGATGTCTGGTTTAGGATAGCGAAAAGGTTTAGACGCCGATATATAGAGGCTTTTTAATGTTTACAAAATCACAGTCCCACGTGCTGTCTTCAGCAAGCTCCGCACGTGCGTGTTCGTCGCTTCGGAAAGCGAGGAAAGCACGCGCCATACGCATGAACAGTCAAGATGGCACCGGCCACACGCTCTTTTTCGGAAAGGTCTATAGGAAGCCCATAAACTCCATCGGGAATAGCTAGGCCCATTTTCGGTTGGGCAAAATAAGATAACGGTCGACGCAAAATCTCTGTTCACAAATTGGTCGCTCATTCCATTCAGCGTACAACAAGAACGTTTTATAGAAAGATAAAAGATACGTTTGATAGTATTTCTAAGATGTTCGTCTATTTAATCATCGCTGCATTCGGTCACACCTTTTTGGCGTCGTTGTGGAAGTTATCCCAACTTACGCTTAGTGTCAAAACGTGAACGCATTGTTCGTTCCCCTCGCAATCTTTTTTTTGCCGAAAATTTCTTTAAATTGACACTGATGCCTTTGACTTGTTTCTTGGGCGCTATCATCGTCTATATGCTGCAAATAAACATTTAGAAAATTATTAGCATGCCCACAACATATCTCTATAAAAAGAAGCACGTGTTCAATAACGTGTCTCCTCTTCTTCTTTGCAGAGGAGAAAAGAGGAACGGAACAATTGCACTACACCATGCAGCACTAAAAAAAGAAAAAGTATTTGAGCTTACATTTTTGTAGAACATGGAGACATCCAATCATGGCGAAGAGTCCAAGGATTTCTGCGAATGACGGAGCTCGGAACACGATCACATCTGAAAGGTACCATATGCGAAGGGAAAATGCGCGAGTGAAGCGCCATGCGCAGTGTGCCTGCGCACATCGCATTATTATTTTTTTCAAATCATAACCAGAGATTCGTCATGGCTCCCATCCGTGACGTCACGGTCGTGGTCCAGGTTACTTATCACACGTGTTGGCACGGTAACGCGTTTTTTTTTCTTTTTGTAACGTAGTAACGTACTCGTTACATTTTCAAAACAGTACCGCATAACGTACTTACGTTGCTTATGTCGAGTAACGGGTAACGTAGTTACGTTACTCGATCATTACGTCTTCACGAGACATCAAAAATTTACACTTCAAGTTTTTTTTTTTTCGTATTTCTGGGAGCCACGTTATGTGAATTGTTGCACTCATCTCACGTACATTTAAAGTCAAAACCGTAAAAAAAAAGATAGGGTAATTACGTTAAGTTTCTGCTTGGACCTAATAAATAAAAAGTAACGCTAAAGTAACGAGAGTTACTCATATTGGTGCCGGTAACGCGTTCCCTTTATTTTGAGGTAACGTCGCTCTGCAACGCGTTCTTTTTATTTGCAGGTAACGAGTAACATATTTCGTTACTTCCTGTAACGCCTACAACACTGCTTATTGTCGGCTCCAAACGCCGATTTCGATGCCGTGTGAAAAAAAAAAAAAAGCACGGTGGAAGGCTTGGAGATTGGAGTCACCTCACTCTTAAACTAAAACCGACACAGTCGACAGTCTAACATCGCTTTTATTTCCGCCAATGAAAGCAGGATTAATCCCGCTAAATACGTCATAGTAACCGTTTGGCCAATGGTGGAAAGCCGACCGCGGCGATGCGTTTTGTCGCGAAAGTCGCCAAAAGCTTCATCAACCCCTACGGCAACAATGGAGAAAACTCAGATTTGCAAGCAATCCACATACGCGCCAAAACAAAACAAAAAAAAGAAACAGGGAAGGTCGGGGCAATCAAAACATAACCTCTATCATTATCATGCGTCGAACATATGGGAACGAAGAAGGTTAAACCATAGAGTAATATATGGCTAAACTCCGAGTGTGAACCTTCAGTTTCAACAAGGTTTGTGACAGTGGCTCACGCAGGCTGTTCGAATCACTCTTGTCCGTTGGGATTTTTAGGATATGGGCAAGGGAGGAGAGAGGCTGGGGAGGAAGGCGAGGTGCTAGTACCGCCACTTGTTTCTGCATAATACATCAAAGGCCAGCTCTCTTTTATTCTCGAGGGAGAGGAAACCTAGAGCGGAGGCAGCGCGGCTCGAAACGGTCCAGTCAGGCCAGCGGCGATTTTCTTTCTACGCTTTCGGTCGGTATGCAGCGCCCTCTGCGAGAACAAATATCGAAGAAAAAAACAGAGACAAAAAAAGGAAGAAGGCGCTCGTTAACGGCGTTAATTAAATGCCAAGCCTATTAGGTTTCCCTGGGGGTCAAAAAAGCGTCGTCTCCGACGCGCAGTCCGCCCGTGGGAACACTTGTGTTGCGGATGCTGGCTCTGATGATGAAAATTCGCTGGACTCCCGCATTTTGTTCTTTGTTAGCTTTTTTCTTAGGGCCGACCGAAATGCCCATTGTTTCGGGAAAGAGCTATTTGGTGAAGTTTGGGTAGGGGAAAGGGGAAAGGGGGGGGGTATTGTGGGCATTCCGGTGCTCGCGCTTGAGAACTTCAAACGGAATGTGTTATGGACGCGCGTCATCTGGGGAATTCGTGACCAGCAAACGTCGCTTTTGCTTCGGTCGCCGGCGTGTGGCCTAGGACTGGGTTGTGTTATTATTTGCGTTGTGCTCGTTTGCTTATTAGAAGCTTCGGTGATTACAAACAACTGCGTGGGCTAAACGAATGACAAAATGTAGGCGTTCTGTATATACAATAAATATACGTCTCAACGCAGGGGCACAAAATATATTTTGCCAGTTTCTTTTTTTTTACCTGAGGACTTTATTTGCGTTTAACTAATTATGATGAAAACGACAGTTTTTAGGGGCGAAGCTTCTTAGGGTCCAGCCTTGTCCGTCCGTCCGTCCGTCTGGCCGGCCGGCGTACGTGCTCACATAAAAAGAAAAAAATGTTTGCGCAGTCGACAGGATTCGAGCCTGTGCGGGGAGACCCCAATGGATTTCTAGTCCATCGCCTTAACCACTCGGCCACGACTGCGGGACGAGTAGGGGCTCTGAGATGTGGTAGTACAGGAGAGGGCGCTGCGGTCTATACAGGAGAGGCGCTGCGGTCAAATGCGCATATAATCGCGTTAACTTTTGCATGCATTGGCTCAACGTTTATAGACGAGAGGGCGCTGCGGTCAAATGCTCAAATGCGTATATAACCACGTTCCATACCACACATTCTCTTCTGACATGGACCGTTGACTTAAGCGGTGGAGATGCGTTCCCACGGCTTCTAGTGGATACAAGCTGATCCGATAGAAGAACCGCTGGCTCTGCATTTCACCGACCATAAAGCAGTAATAATAAAGACGAAACGCAACCCGGAACTCAGCACTACGTATGAGCAATAAAAAAATCAGCACCATCAGCACTACCTATGAACAATAAAATCAGTATCATCAGCACCACCAGAGCTTCGCCCCAATCAACATCATTCACCACGTGGAGATGCGGTCATTTTTCTTTAAGTTATGCAAAGTGTATAGACGGTAAAGTCGGTTCATTATCTTAAAGGGGTATGGAAACGAAAACGCTTGCAGTTATCCCTTTGTTTAGATGTGGTCAATGTTGTGCCAGCAGCACAAAACCACTAGCCTAGATTAATGTTTATGGGCGGCCGGCAGAGAAGTCAAGAAAACTAATTCTAAAACAAATTAACAATTTTCAAAATTGCGTCTGGTGGCCGTCCATGAAGCTCCGTTGGAATGCCGCGACGTCATGAGTTCCTAAAAAGCAGCGCCAGTTCACGGCAGTATGGCTCGCTCGTGGAGTCACTTAGTCCTGAATGTGACTTTGGCGGAGAACGCTAACGAGTTTACTACGTCGTATAAGTTAAAGCTTCCACAGTGCTTCCGCAACGTGCGTTCCACATCATCAAGATCGCCATTTTTTTTCAGACGTTAAGTAGGAGCTGCAAGCAAGGGTGATGGCTTATTTGCAAATTGAATTGACCGGAATCTTGTCAAGAACAAGCCTCAACAGCCAGGCTATGCCAGTTTATCCTGTATAGAAAAATGTTCACTTTGGTAAGCGCTATTTTAGGCCAAATTCGATCCGAGTGCGAAGGTGCTTATAGATTAGGGTGAACAATTTCGGTCACTCCGTTCTGCATGATCCTTCGCCTCCATCACCATAAGAGGCGGAATTATCATTTTGCCGCCCTAGGCAGCTTGAGGTACAAACGAATAGAACGTTTTCAAAACCCCGTCAGGCAACATTGGCGGCGGCCATTTTTTGGGTACGTGGCGCGTGATTGGCTGCGAGTTCGCACCGAACGCTGACGCAGCCCTCGGGTCCAGTACGTGCTCAGAGTACGTAATCAACAATGGCGGGCCAGGATAACCGACGCAGAAGTTACTAGATGGCGCGCACTTTTGAAACGCGCCTGTTGTAAAACATACTCTATCAAATATAAAAAAGAACTGGCAAGAATGGCGTCTGCTTGTGCGATGACAGCGAGATTTTTTGTCATTATTCGCTAGATAGAAAAAGAACTAACCCAACACAGAATGCCACGCAGCAGACGCAGAACTCCTGGGTTCTGCCCGTTTCAAAATGGCTATAGGTGACATGACGGCTAGCCGCAGCACTTCGGTGAGGATACCATCAAGGAGACACCAGTCTGTCATCGGAAACCAGAAAAAAAAGCGCTATGACCAACCGCGCGTTTTGATACAACAGTCGCGAGCGCAAACACTAGCTCTATCGAAAATTCACGAGTATAGTCCACGGCTTCAAACATTTTCTTTAATATTCATCCCAATACTCGCACGTCAAATCCTACGAATTCGACCCACGGATCTTGAGTATGGTTTAAGGACTTTCGTTGGTGGCGTCCACTGCAAATTGGAATGACAGCGACGCCAAAAAGTACCGGAACAACGCCAACAACGTCGCACAAGGCGTACCAACCAGCTTATGTTGTTAAATCAATTAATGAAAAGTTGCAGTCAGCTGGACAAGAATAACGATAATGATCGCTGGAGAAGGGGAACAAGGAGGACAAAGGACGAACACAAATGTCCAAACACAGCTAGGTGACTGGTGCGCGACTGAAACAATCCGCTTGGATTTTTCTCTACTTTGCTCTACTGACGTGTAACTTCTGGTTAACTGCAGTTGCTAGAGCGCTCCAGGGGAAATGGGTGGCACACAATTGGCTTTAAAGCACTTTGGTGTATAGAATTTTCTCGAAGCATCTGAGTTGGTTAGAGCTCTGTTCTGAATGCAGGTTCTTGGTCACCATTGAATTGAAAGTGATCGAGAAAGAACTCATACTAAACAATTCCTCTCGTGCCGTTGACTTGCGAAAGTGATAATGCCGATACAAATTTATTTCCGCCATTGATATGGCAAAACCTAAACTGCTTTATGAACCACCAGATGGCACTGAATTTCGGAAAGGGTCTATTGAATTGAATTGAAGTTTCCTCACCATTACCACCAGCGCGTTCTATGGTGACGTAGATCGTTCAATCACGCCCATCTTGAGCATCTCGGTTATCTCTTTCTCCACCCGTTCATGCATGCACCCGTTCATGCAATGGTAAAGGGTACCTTTTTATGTGTTAATCAGATGCTAGGTTTCATCAAACGTAATTTTAAAAATGGTCCTCAGGAAGCAAAAATACTCTGTATCTCACAAATATTCGGCCAATTCTAGAGACACTTCAGAAGTTTGGGACCCCCACAAGCAGTACCTAATAAAAAAAAAGTATATATATATATATATATGTATATATATATATATATATATATATATATATATATATATATATATATATATATATATAGAACTAATACAAAAGAGAGCCGACAGATTTATTCTTAATGTATACTCGCGTGGTCAAAGTGTAACTGCCTTGAAACGCGAGCTCAAATGGCAGCCTCTGCAGAATCGTCGTCAATGCTTCCGCCTCAAACTCCTCCACAGCATATATTACAATCAGTGTGGAATCGAGAAAACAAAATATTTACTTCCACCTCTTTTTATCTTTCGGCGACTGCATCATAGCAAAAAAGTAGGCCTTCCACAAGCAAAACAGACATTTACAAAAAACTGGAATGAGCTACCTGATGAGATAGGCTCAACAAATGTAAACGCTAAATTTTTTCTTGCATTGTCAAATTCGTCATATCTATTCTTCCAGTGGCGTCACAAGGGGGGGCGGGGGGGGCGGACCGCCCCGGGTGCAGCGCTAGGGGGTGTCACGGCGAGCCGCGAGAGCGCGGGGGGGGGGGGAGTCGCGGCAGGCCGCAAGAAGGGGGGGGAGGGAGCCGCGGCAGGCCACGCGAGAGGGGGGGGGGTGTCGCGGCGGGCTACCGCCCGGGTGCCACTGACCCTCGTGACGCCACTGAAATTTCTTTCTACGAACTTTCACTTTGTCTGTATATGTTTACCAGTGTGTGTGGCTTTACGCTGGTTTGGGTTCTTGTTTTTGTTTCTATTTGCATGATATTGACTGCGGGTAAGGCACCTTTTTGCGTTATGATCGTCTAAACAATTAAGTGTTTTTTGGCGCCGAAGTTCATTTTGTATTTTAGAGCGCAGCTCTTAGGCGCCCGTTTCTGGCTTGAGCGGCGTCGCCATCACCGTCGCCGTCGCCATCGGCGTAACCGCGCGGTGCATTATGGGTAGTTTTTCCGAGGGACCCGAGGTCCTCCGAAGGAACCCGAGGTCGTCCCGAAGGAACCCGAGGTCCTTCGGGAGGACCTCGGGTACCTTCGGCACGACCTCGGGAGGAGCTCAGGTTTCTTCGGGAGGACCTCGGGAGGACCTCGGGTTCCTTTGGGAGGACCTCGGGAGGACCTCGGGTTCCTTCGGGGTTGCATGCAACTGGCATGCAACCTGGTTGCATGCAACCTGTTGCATGCAACCTGTTGCATGCAACAAGTTGTATGCAACCTGTTGCATGCAATCCAGGTTGCATGCAACCTGGTGACGTCATCGGCATCCGCATCGTCATCGTCCTCATTACTGATGACGTCATCAGTGACGATTACATAAGATACACATCACTGATGACGTCATCGTCATCCGCATTGTCATCGTCATCATCACTGATGTGATGTCACTGATGACGTCATCGGCATCCGCATCGTCATCATCATCATAGATGACGTCACTGATGACGTCATTGGCATCCGCATCGTCATCGTCATCATCACTGATGACATCATCAGTGACGTCACCGATGACGTCATTGAATCGTCATCGTCAAGGTCACGTGACCCCCGATGTCAGATGACCCCCCTTCAGTACCCTTCCCTCCTCCTCCTCAAGAGCTGCGCTCTAATTCGGCGTTACAGGGAGTTGTAAACGGCTTTCATTTTTCCTCCCTCACTATTACATTCTCACGGGCGCTGTGGGGTTATTAAAATAAATAATAAAATACTGGTGTTCCGGTGGTCAACTTAAGCTCGCAGCTAATCAGATCAGTTTTTCCCGGTAAATCAGAAAACAAAATATCCTCATACGCTACGAAGAGTGCTCCGACTTCTTGTTTCTTCTCTGGTTTCAACGAGCTACTGACGAGTATACGTCCTGCGAATCCTGCTGCTGGCTCAGAGCAAGCGTTGGAACCTTGTCCGAGTCTCCCTCGTCGTTAGCATTATCATCATCGATGGCTCTCACTATCAACCCACAGCGTAAATTGGCCTGCTCATGCTCTTCTCGCTCTTCGTACCTCTTCAGCACGCTCCCATGAAACACTTTTCTCTTTTTTCCGACCTCTAGGTTATAATCTAGCTTTTTTATTCTTGCAGTGGCATTGGAGGAACCCTTCCACTACACGAACATTTTGTTTTTGTCGCTTGGAAGGAAAACCAGCAACCTGTGTTCTGCCTTCAATTCTCTCTTGACACTCTTCTGGTCACAATATCCCTTGGACTTTTCTTTAGCTGCCTCCAGAAACCAGACTGCTAGTTCGCACGCCTCCTCGAGTTTCCCTCGTTATTCAAGAACGTATCCATAAAAGTCTTCGTTTCCTTGTTCATTGTTTCGTTGGATCACACTTCTTTTAGGATGGTTAATTGTCCCCGCACTTTCCTCTTGTGTAATAGATCGAACGGAGAAAATTGCAAGCTTGACTGCGGCACCTCCCGGTAAGTGAAGAGCAGCGCGGGTAAGTACCTGTCAAAGTCCCTTGGTCTTTCTTCGCACATTTTCCTGGGCATTTGTTTTAGAGTGCCATTGAACCTCTCCAGAAAGCCGTTGAACATCGGATGTAAGGGATCGTTAGGAGGTGCTTTATCGACAAGAACTGACCTACCTCCTTCATCAGGCTCGATGTGAAATTTGACCCTCGGTCACTGAGGATTTTTTCCGCTATGCCGTACCGCGTGAACATGTTGACCAGTGCTTCTGCCACTTCCGGGGTACCGATCGTACGCAACACTACCACGTCTGGGTATCCTGTTGCTACATCCACCATAGTCAATATGTACTTCTTCCACGAATCTGACTTGAGTGTAATGGGGGCAATAATATCGATGGTTACCCTGTGTAAGGGGGTCGCTCTGGTAGGCATGATGCCCAAGGTTTTTTATCCACCCTTCCTTCAGGTACAGTGCGTTGGCAGATATGGCAAGATCGTACGTATCTTCGAACCTCACTTTGCATTCCTGGTCAGAAAAATTCTTCTCCGACAAGGTTTATTGCGTTGTTGATTCCCTGGTGGCCAGACATTATACCATCACGTGCCATGGCCACCACTGTTCATGTGAACTTTTGGGGCAGAACCAGCTGGTCGGTCGCTCTCCCGAAGCTGTAGACAAAACTCGTATACAACAGCGTGTTTCTTAAACTTGTGCTACGTTTTCCTCCATGATTAGAAGTGACCTTGCCTATGTCACGAAAGCATCCCTTGAAGCTCTCATCCTTCTCTTGCTCCTTCAGCATATCTTCGGCTATTGCCTCGAGTGGTGACACCTGCAGTACTAGTTCCGATCGGGGTTCCATCAGACGGTCTTTGTTCCTTTTTCATCTCTAATGGGTTTGCCGTTGACATGGGCTTTTCTTTGCCTGGTTCCAAGTTTAAGGCGATCTCTGGCACTTCTTCTGAGAAGCTCACCTTGGTTTGTTCAGCAATGACTTCTCGCTTTGCCTCCTAGTTTCCTATGATCGGTGTCTGGGTTTCTGTCGCTCCGATTTCGTTAATCTTTTCGTGGTCGTTCCATCTTGGGTTTGGGTCGTTGACCCACGCACCATTTGCACGTTTCCCAGTACGAGGTAGAATTGCGGGTTGCTCACAGATTTCGCCACCATCTTCCCTGTGAAGTAGGGTGTCCTGACCTCAATCTCTGCCTCGGGCAAATATCGGGCATCTTTGTCCAAAGGAAATACGGGTGACGACGTTCTTGTGAAAGCCTCCCGGAGGTACCATCTGCTTCCGAACGACGACCGTGTTGCACCTTGTATCCCCCAGGACTGTCATTTCGAGATCGCCTAGACGTCCCTCCACTACCGGCATATTTTCAACTAGAAATTCTGGCGTTCGTCCCACGGTCGCCTTAATTCCACAGGAATTTTTTCGTCGTTCTGAAGAGTGACATGGGCCTCGTCCGTTTCGATAGCGCTCTCGCCGCCAGGTTCCGTCAACATACAGGACGCTTGGGTTCAGTCGTCTGGTCTCGCTCGGCAACTCTCCGCTCAATGTCCTGTTTTGCCACAGTTTCACCATGTGACTGGTCGGGACGTGTGCGGGCGGTTGCGGCAATTTTCTGCCTTGTGGCCAAGCTTATTGCAGATGACGCATCTCATGACTTTTCGGCCTCCACCACTCGCAGTTCTGTCTGTGTCGGTCGTGGCCAACTTCTTAGCGATCTCTTCCGCCTTAGGCATGCTTTCCCCTGTTGGTGTCTGGGCCTCTAAGAATATGTCAGCTTTGGAAGCAACCTCATCGAAAGTTCGGCAATCTCGCTCGCGGAGAAAAACTGACAAACGACTAGAACAGTTGAACATGATGGTAAACCTGAGACTGCGGTAGGAAAAGGAAAGCGCAAAAGACGACAGGAAAAGAACAGGCAACGTCTCAGTCTTACCATCATGTTCAACTTACCTCAGCTCGCCTGCACTTTTTTTCGATTAGTACAGTTCAACAAAAACTGCTCAACCAGCACTCTATACCGAAGGGCTTCAGATGTCTTGTCCACACCAGCTATTTTAATCCTCCGGTCGAAATATCCGGTGCTAGCCAAGCGGCGAACTGTCTTCTGGTTTCTCCCTCCTTAGGTTTTGCCTCTCGAAACCTTTTTCTGTACTCCTCTTTGGTGTACCGAAATCTCTGCATCAGGGCCAGTTTTACACGCAAATAGGCTTGCGCGTTGGTTAAGTGACAGTCGACTAACTACTGTCAGCGCTTTATAAGCAGGCTCAGCGTGGTCGGCCACTTCTGATCGGGCTTTACAAATCCCATTGCCGTTCGTTCCAAACGCTGAAGACAAACGTGTAGGTCAGTCCCTACCTCCTTTGAATTAGGGAATCAACTTGTGAGGACCGAAGTGATGTCCTTATTCGTTTGCCGCACCTTCACCATTGTCCCGGGTTCTCTAGTGACCGGCCACCACGCCTTGCTGTACCACCCCACTGCGCCTGCGAAAAGAGCGACCGGTTGTGGCTTGCGCGGCTTGCGCTGTTGCGCATGTCATCCGAGACACCCGAAAGTCTTCGATATTCATCAATAAACGCCGTCCTCAAGTTGCTCCTCATACAACCGGTATTTGGATTCCACGTTCTTTGTGTTGCGTCCATCCATTCAAGGAGCATCTTTCTTTTTAAACAGGAAGCAGTTTGTTTTTTTCGGCATCTAACAGCGTTGCTGTCATAATCGCGTATCGCCGTGTCATGTACACCTTCATTTTTCTACTCTCCTCAGCGCGCTCTGAGCCCTGTTGTCGAGAATACGACCGCTAAATGCGCCTGCTAACACTGACGTCCTTCTCGGCTCCCCGCCCTTCGTGTGAATGCTGGAGTCGGGGAAAGAGTCTCGCTGGTTCCGCCGGTCACTGACGTCCCGCACAACTCTCCCCAAAATGCCTCCGTCGTGTGAATGCCCCTTGAGCTGAGAGTGCGGTGGAAGCTATAGTGATCGTTAGAACGGTTGAGCGTCTTTCTTTTGCCACGCGATCACACTCCCGCCCATACCCACGCGCAGAGAGTGGGGTCGCGTGATGAAAGGGAGGCGTTCGATTGGACCGGCGAGCACGTAGCTTCCACCGCACTTTCAGCTTGGGGCTAGTGAACGGAGTATAACACACGACACGGATGCGGGACGGGTCGAGCGCACATCAGCGCGGTCTCTCGAGCTGGGATGAGCCCTTTGACGAAAATCAACCGCACACGATCCGTCGTCGGCTGGGACACGGCTTTCCCATTACCCCAGGTGCGTCCACTCGTGACGTATGATCGACCAACTTGCCCGCAAATACGACACGTAGTTGGCACGCGTTGCTGCCTTCAGCACGACCTTTAATCTCTGCCTATTAGCGGTATCTAGCCGCTCTTTTATTTGACATTATCCATACCCACTACGTTTCGATGCTGCACGATATACACTCGCGGAAAGACCTTTTTCAAAGTCAATCACCTTGTGGCAGTCCCAAAGGGTTCCATATGGCCGTGCTAATGGCGGTGATCATGCTCGGCTAAATCAAGCACTCTCGATTTTGTGAATCGAAGGTGACGTGAAAGGACCAACATATTTTCCCTTTTCTGCTCTATGTTTTCGAAGACGTTCGTTTTTTCTGGTGTGGACAAGCTGTTTAGTGGCGCCGTTAGAGCGTCGTGTTTGGCTCTGTACAGGGTGGGTAGACAGACTTTCGGAAAGGGTCTATTGCTCCTGCACAAAGGACCGTATTTCCCAATGCATAAGCCGCAGTGTTAAAAAAAATTACGTCGGTGCGTTTCATGCAACGGTATGACCAAATACTTTACTAGGGGAATACATTCCACTTCTCTCAAATACAATGGCCTCGGCGCGGACAGGTTCTCTGGGCTTGGCGAGAGCCATCTATCGTCGGGGAGGTCTCGGCGGTAAATGATAATGATGACGATGGTTGTTCTACATACCAAATTCATTGTTGTGGAAATGCTCGAGACACGTGCCGCGCGCCACTTCTAGTGGTCGCGGCACGTGCATCGACGCTGTGCCGCCATGATCTTCCCAAGGGTTGCACGTTGCGCGTGCCTCGTGCATCGACGCACCTTGCGCTACTTTTGAAACATGAAGGGGCTTTAGGTGGAATCGGAGACGACACCGCCGCGGCCGCCGCGAACATCCACGTGCACATGCGCGTGGACTGGCGCGGACCTCCACTCCGTCAGGGCTGGATTCGGCGCTGTAGGCGTTCTGTCTAATGCAAATGAGCGGAGTGGAATGTATTCCCCTAGTAAAGTATTTGGTATGACTTAGAATGCTCCCCCACCCCTTTCCCTTTAACCTTAGTGTCATGAAACGAGATCGGGTTGGAATGTTCATGACTTCGCAGATGTGTACTGGTCCTAGTCTGGCCCAAGTATACTCACACAGACCGCCACTGTTTTAGACGCTTTGTCGCTGTGAAATTGTCGCGGTGAAATTGGGAGGATAAAATGGGACTATTTCTTTCAGTCTTGACTTCGCAAAGCTTGATGACGTAATTGTGGGATCGAAATCACCCGCCTGACGACAGTCAGTGCGCGGCTCATGGATTGGACACGAGAACTGCGTGAGCACTCGACTTCGGCTCATAACAGTCCATGCCTCGGACGACACTCGTGTAGTGGCTCGTGTCCAATTGACCCCGTAAGTGATGACGTCACAACATGGCGTTTGGGTCCAAACAAACCGTTGCTAGGGACGTTGCTATGGACTAATGCATGGAGACTCCACATGAGGCTAGATTTTTGCTTACAAGTAAGTAAATAATTTTTTGTAAGCAACCTAACTTCTTGATATCTAATTATGAAGATGTTCTTGTCGTCTCAGTGTCATATTGCAACGATGAAAGCTATTTCTGAAGTCTTACACTCCGCCTTGCTTTGGTAGCAGACGACACGATAGATATGTTGGCCTCTGTTGCAGCGGGCGTCTTCATTGAAATGCGTTGGTAAACAAGCGACAAAAACAAGTGGATTGCCGTGGCCGTAGAGGCCTCCGCAATGTGCTTTTTTTTCCTGTGAACAACCCAGCTTAGTTACGAGGGGTGAAAATGCAGTAAAATCAAACCACGTCACGCAGATCAGTTACGACGACGACCTGAAGTGCATTACCGGCGTAGTGCAGGCCACCATGAGAAACAAATCGTACGCCGTCGAGGTAAGTCGTTTGTTATTATTATTTTATTATTGTGGTTGTCAGGTTATTAAAGAATTGCATGTCTATCGCGATTTCGCAGTATTTTGCTTTCTCTTCCCCTTGGTATACATCAAATTCTGTGGATGTGCTCTTTGGTGAAGATCTTCATCGAACCCGCGATGCGAGTACAGTCTGTAATAGACTCACCTTATGTTTTTTATCCAGTTCTTTCGCGCTTTGGGGTCTTGCGGAAATCTGAAGAAACTGCAAGAATCTCTTCCACGCGATGGTTACAACCAGGTATACGAAGCACCCTCGCATAGCGCGAGTCCGCAAACAAAATTTGGGATCTCAACCGTTCGCCCTAAGTGCTTTTCTCGCGGGTGCAATGCGATCTTTAGCAGACTATCATCTCGATCGACGCCCGGACTTTCGATAAACCATATTTTGCATCGCACCCACTATGAAATCTTAAGAGTGTATGAAACTCATTATATTTCAAACAAATGCGATGTCAGAATATCGTCTTTATTCACACGATGCAAACGACGGCTCCACTTGGCCGGCCGGCGTGCGGCAGACGGCATACTTCTGCATTCGTCGTCTGCTGCAGGCATCTTGAGGACCGGAAGTTGCAGTCGTAAATATTTCGAGAAACGAGCAATTGACTCCCGTAAGTGTGACGTCATGGGTCCAATATCAAACCGTTGCTAGGGTCGTTGTTATGGACGAATACATGTGGCTCGCGTTTCGCTACGAAAACCCGACCGCTCAAAAATCAGGAGTAGGATTCAAAGTTCTAAAAATCACAGATGTAGAAAGCTTGAATGTCATATATGTTTCGACAGAAGTGTGCCGGTAATCGCTCGTTTCTGAAATATTTACGACTGCAACTTCCGGTCCTCAAGATGCCTGCAGCAGACGACGAATGCAAGAAGTATGCCGTCTGCCGCACGCCGGCCGGCCAAGTGGGGCCGTAGTTTGCATCGTGTGAATAAAGACGATATTCTGACATCGCATTTGTTTGAAATAATGAGTTTCATACACTTTTAAGATTTCATAGTGGGGTGCGATGCAAAATATGGTTTATCGAAAGTCCGGGCGTCGATCGAGATGATAGTCTGCTAAAAGATCGCATTGCACCCGCGAGAAAAGCACTTCAGGCGAACGGTTGAGATCCCAAATTTTGTTTGCGGACTCGCGCTATGCGAGGGTGCTTCGTATACCTGGTTGTAACCATCGCGTGGAGAGAGATTCTTGCAGTTTCTTCAGATTTCCGCAAGACCCCAAAGCGCGAAAGAACTGGATAAAAAACATAAGGTGAGTCTATTACAGACTGTACTCGCATCGCGGGTTCGATGAAGATCTTCACCAAAAGAGCACATCCACGGAATTTGATGTATACCAAGGGGGAAAAAAAGCAAAATACTGCGAAATCGCGATAGACATGCAATTCTTTAATAACCTGACAACCACAATAATAAAATATTAATAACAAACGACTTACCTCGACGGCGTACGATTTGTTTCTCATGGTGGCCTGCACTACGCCGGTAATGCACTTCAGGTCGTCGTCGTAACTGATCTGCGTGACGTGGTTTGATTTTACTGCATTTTCACCCCTCGTAACTAAGCTGGGTTGTTCACAGGAAAAAAAAACGCACATTGCGGAGGCCTCTACGGCCACGGCAATCCACTTGTTTTTGTCGCTTGTTTACCGACGCATTTCAATGAAGACGCCCGCTGCAACAGAGGCCAGCAAATCTATCGTGTCGTCTGCTACTAAAGCAAAGCGGAGTGTAAGACTTCAGAAATGGCTTTCATCGTTGCAATATGACACTGAGACGACAAGAACATCTTCATAATTAGATATCAAGAAGTTAGGTTGCTTACAAAAAATTATTTACTTACTTGTAAGCAAAAATCTGGCCTCATGTGGAGTCTCCATGCATTAGTCCATAGCAACGTCCCTAGCAACGGTTTGTTTGGACCCAAACGCCATGTTGTGACGTCATCACTTACGGGGTCAATTACCGGCACACTTCTGTCGAAACATATATGACATTCCAGCTTTCTATATCTGGTGATTTTTAGAAGTTTAAATCCTACTCCTGGTTTTTTGAATGGTCGGGTTTTCGGTAGCAAACCGAGCCATGTATTCGTCCATAACAACGACCCTAGCAACGGTTTGTTTGGACCCATGACGTCACACTTACGGAGTCAATTCCTGCGGCAATGAGAATAGCAGATGCATGGAGCTCAGCACGCGTTTTCTTCTATGCCGAACTCAGCGCGTGGGTATGATTGACGTTGGCGGCATAGGAAATGCACCAGTCCACGTGACCGCTTGTCCTGGCTCCGAGTTGAGGCGATGAACTATGCTTATATTTCTCAACATATTTGGCGACTGCCATTGCTAGAAAAAAAAAACTAAGGCAAGTTTATTTAGTTATTAACGTTAAGGAGAGATTTTAAGTAGTATTCAGCGAAATTAAAAAAAATCGCTTCATGACTCCTTTAACTACGCGAATTTCCCGCGGCGGGTTATATTTTTGTCCGACTCGTTGACGAGAATGTTAGAATTGGCTCTAGCTTGTGCTTATATGGCGATCACAATACACATCGCAGGCATGTCAATGCGGTTTCGCCGCGCCGACCGTACAAATATGTAAGTGCGACTTATAGAAAAGTGTAACCTACATACCATTTTTTGTTTGTATGAAAACACGTGCAGATTCAGACCGTAAAATACGCGTGGCACAGAAATAAGATTGATGCCGTTCCGAACTCTGCCAAATGACATTTATGTTAGAAAATTAAGTTCTTCGTAGCTTATGAGGTAAAACTCTTCTCAATTAGTTAATGAATTAAAAAAAATGATTTCGATTAGAAACTTTCTGGGTGTCATCAAAAACCACTAGATCAGCGCGTTTTGCAAAGCCGTGAGACACGCAGCATTCTACAGTAGCTTCGTTCGATTCACCTGAAGCTCCTGCACCGGTGCAGAAAAGTGTAGGGCAGGGTACTTCCGGTATGTGTACTGAGATACTTCCGGAAGTACACCGCCCTGCACTTATCTCCACCGGTGCAGCTGGTGCAACCTGCAGGTAAATCAAACGATTGAGTGGTTGTGTTTTGTTTTTGTTTACGCGTTTTTAACGTTTGTTGTCCTGTCAATACGTGCCTCCACGCAAGTGGTTTTGCTCCCCGTGTCCAAAGCACGCAACATACCGTCTCACCTTCCTCGTAGAAGAAAGTGTGGCGAGAGCCGGTGAAATGAAACACTGTACTTTCGAATGATATGAGGTAGGTTTGGTGGATTCTTCTGATAACTCCGATAACGATGCGCGAAACTCCACCGACGTCTTTGCGCATGAATCGTATCGTTCTCTAGTTTCGTAATCGAAACTATCGTGACGATCTCCTAAAACTCCCTACCGCAAGAATGAGCTTTGATCACTGGATTCAGGTAGGTCGCGCGAAAAAAATTTAAAGTTTTAGTGGATCGTTCTGATACTTCCGATAACGGTACCCGATAACGATACGATGCATGAGCAAAGGCGTCGGCGGAGTATCAGGTATCATTATCGGAGTCACCCGAACGATTACTAAAACTCTCTAATTTCTGCAGTAAAATATGGTTAACCCCCCCCCCCCCCCCAGGAAAAAAAAACAATTTGCGTCATGACAACGATTATGACGTTTCCCGTGCTCGCGTCATGCGCAGTGTCGCTGCGCAGTGTGTTTTGCTTAAGGCCTAAACATATTTTAAGCCTCATGATTCGAAGTGCCCCTCCGTATAGATTGGCCCTCCCAAGTGCGTTGCGGGAAAGTAGACACGACAGATCTCTTAAGAGTGTATACTCTCGGGCAGCAGGCAGAGTGTGGCCAATCCTGAGCTCCTTGTTATCACTCCGCAGGCAATCAAATTGTCACATCAGCCGATAAGAACACCAAAGAGCCAATCACAAAGCGTGATATCATGTGACCAAATCCTTTGGCGGGACCGGGCCTGCCGGGCCCCATCGAATACTGAATCTTGTCTTTCGGCGAGTTCGGAAAATTTATCCCATCCGATCAGTACGGTTCACTCATCCTCGAATTTGGACTGAATCTCCGCTATACACCACAAAAAGAAGATGAAAATGACCCGTAACAAAACGGAGCAATTCAAGTCCCGATTAAAGGCCGGTTCACACAGCACCGTTGTCTTAAATGTTCTTATGTTACGTATAAGTCACCGAAACATTTTTGTCTCGAATGTCGCTTGCCGGGCTGAATTGAACTAGTATCCACGCTTAACATGAAGCACAGATGTCCCGGTGATGTGTACGTAAGCTTTAGTAAAGTAACGTAACGCAAGAAAACGGGGCTGTGTGAACTACGCTGCCACATACAGTGGCTCTAGTGTGAACCAGCCTTTGGGTCGTGAGTCACCGTGACATCTCTGCTTCCTATGAAGAGCAGGGCAACCAGTTTAAAGGGGCGATGCACCGATTTTTGTACTTTGCGCAAATACCGCTTAGAACAGATCCTTGACATTAATGACCTGTGAAACACCCGTTCAATTTTCACCACACGCAATCAAAGTCGAAAAAAAAATTAAAGAAAAACGAGAAGCATTTACTCGCTCAACTCGCAGCCAGAACAAGCGGCCACGTGATCTGGAGCAGATTATACACCTTTCGATAAAAGCGTATGAAGGCGCGGTCATTGCTGTGTTTGTGCGTTATGCTTATGCACGCGCACTTTCTGGCTGGCCGCAATAGACCGATCTCACTACGCGTTGGGCGCATGCGTAAAGCCGCCATAACTTTAGTTCACAGGGGGCAGACGGCCGTGAACGCGAGGGCTCGTGCCTTCTCATGCTCTACACGCGAAGAGCTCCAGCGAGGTTGTCGCACGTGCAAAAAGACTCAAGTTCCCTCGATGCATTGCGGCAGCGGTGGCGTAGTCAAACTGGCTGGTGAGATCGGTCTATAGACCTATTGCTAAATTGCCCAAGCATCAAGGAGAATGCGGGAATGGTGTTCCACGCGCCGCACGCGCACGCCTTCCCAGTATAAAATGTTCGAAGTAAATAACCAAAAATGAAGCGTTGACGAACGTGCGTGCCAAGATGCCATTTGTTTTAGGCTTTTGCGTTTAGGAACAGTTACTGCTGCAGGAGCCAGCACGTGTGGCGCGTGGAATACCATTCCCTGCATTCTCCTTGATGCTTGGGTAATTTAGCGATAGGTCTATAGAGTATTCACTGGCGGCCATATCCGTGTGCGCGACTGCTGAGCGCGTGCTGACGGCGAGCTTCCACAGCTCTTCTGCAACGTGCATTCCGCACTCATCAAGATTGCTGGTCTTAGCAGCCTATTAATGTGAGCTCGTTGTGAGCATGCGCTTTAAACATTGACCTCAAATATGGCGTCCAGTGAATACTTCCTGTAGGGGTATTCATTGGACGCCACATCTGTGGGTGCTGTTTAGAGCGCATGCTCAGAACGGACTCACATCAATAGGCTGCTAAGACACGGCACTCTTGATGGTGCGGAATGCACGTTGCAAAAGAACTGTGGAAGCTCGCCATCAGCACGCACTCAGCATTTGCGCGCACAGCTATGGCCGCCGGTGATACTCCTATTACCGAGCGAGCACTGTCTGAACTGTGATGTAGTACGTGTGGACTGTGATTTTTGTAAACAGTGGAAACGTTTATATGCCGCCAATGTTGATCATAGCCACGAACTGGGATTGGCAAGGCACAGGACACGCGCTGAGTTCCAGATATTGTTATGGTTCGGCTATTGTCGTCATTGCAGCGATTGGACACGGACCACTACCCGAATGCTAGTCGAACTATCGATTATCACGAGCCCAAATCAAGTGCCCACGCAATGCTCGGGTGCAATCTACGCGCCTCATTCAAACATCGTTACTGGGCGGCACTGCGACCAACGTTGTTACATTAGCTCAGTCTCGGAACTGCGCATAGACACTGCGTGCACGAACAGTACCCCCCTCCCTTTTCTCACCACGGCTCGCCTCCCGTCGTTCGACGCGCCGGATGACTGCTATGGTAACTACAGTGTATTCCATGGAATACGGAAGTTTTGATGGACGGCTTCTATAGGCCTCCTGCGCTGAAGCTTTGAGCAAACTGTAGCGCCCTCGTTTTGGGTAGTACAAGCTCACCTGATTGAGCCTCGCACTACTTATGGCACGTTGGTCGAGCTTTTTTAATTCTGCCTGGTGCTGAAGAACGAAAAACACCCTTGGACGCCAGATATCGGCCAGACTGAACGCCGCAAGACAATCAAAAGTGCCAAATTCATCGGGACTACCGCTAGGGTACGCGTCTTTTATCTCTGGGCGGTGACGTCGAAACACCTGTGTCGCGACAGCTTTCATTTTCTTTTTCTTTGTCATGTCTACTTTGGAACGACGTGAAACGGCATCTCATGGCTCGCGCTCTTAGCGTCTTAGCTTTGACGGCGTTCGGATTTTTGTTGTTTCTTTGTACTTTCCTCGTGATCTCTGCGCTCCGCACCAGAGCGAGGCAAGCTTCTGCATGCCTGACGGTTTGAGACGCTCCAGGTTTGTACTACCCAAAACAAGGCCTAACAAGTCCACTTTTCGCAGCACCCCCTGGGCAACGCAGGAGGCCCATAGATGGCGTTTTAGCTCTGCTCTATAGAACGCACAGTTATGAAATGAAAATCTGAGATGGCGCTTCGAACGCAGCGAGAGGAGTTACGGCCAATGGGCGGACTTGTTGCCCGCTAGAACCAGCGGATTTTGCGAAAACGCAAAATGGCGTTACTTCTTTGTCTTGTTTATTCCTGCAAAAATCGCATAGAGGCTCCTACACTCTAAAAAAAAGGGTATCACCTTACCCTTTTGTCCCACCCCAAAACTTTATTTCGACGTACAGCGCCCTGTAGTCGAACAGACGGCCTGCAAATTTTACGAGGGGCTTGATAACGGTGCGATATAACTTTTTAAATGGACTAAGTACAGTATCAAAGACCACAAAAATAAAATACTGAGTTTTTACAGTAAGGCCAAGAAAACCCCGATTATTATTTTATTTTTGTTGTAGTCGGTAACACGTACATTAGCTATTTTAATACGTTGTACCACAGAGGTATCAAGCCCCTCGTAAAATTTGGGGCCGTCTGTTCGATTATAGTGCGCTGTACGTCGAATTGAAATTTTTGGGGTGTATTATATGGGACAAAAGGAGTAACAATACACCCTTTTACACCCTTTTTTCTTAGAGTGTATGAGTCAGAGCCACAAAATGGCGGACGGAAGTAGTCATCCCCAGGTTGTCGAACTACGCGGCTGTGGTTGCCAGGCTATCAAAATCTTCTTAAAGAACCCTGAAATTACTTTTTTACTAATTTTTAATTTGCACCGAACCTGAGCGCACTGAACGTAGTAACTTCATGGAAACTTTTCTTTTCTTCGAATTTCGCTTTATTTTAAAAGTTATAGCCAAATTAGAATTACAAAAACAAGAAAAAATAACCTCCTTCGTGGTGTCCTTGGTTGCTCGAGTGGCCGTCAACTAGAGGAGGGGTAGTGAGCTCAGCGAGCGCTCACGGCTGCCGCACTCCGTGTCGACGGCTCGAGAGGGCGCCACTAAAGGCTCGTTCACGCTCTTGCAACCGAGTACGACCGAGAGAGACAAGACCGGTTTTCTAATCCTCTTACGACGTCTTAGGACCAGCTCCGCAGCAGCGCACCCGGTCCTAAGAAGTCGTAAGAGGATTAAAAACCGGTCTTGTCTCTCTCGGTCGTACTACGGTTGCAAGAGTGTGAACGAGCCTTAAAGCATGTCCTGGATAGGCTGTATGCAACGGCGGACAGCCAGAGCGGCTCTCATTGCATTTGTTGCGCGATTAAACACTAATTCGGCATGACACTTCATTGGCCACAAACGACAGCAAACACGGGGTAAAGATCAGTTCCAGAATGGGAGCCACTTCGCGCTGCCATACCGCGAAACGGCCAAACCGCCAGACAACAGCTGCTCACCGAAGGCGTCGGAACGCTCGGAGCCGGTCGGATCCTCCAGTCCCTACGACCGCAGCGCCGCCGCCCTACATCCGGGATCTCTCCGTGTCGGCGCTTGATCCCACCCTCCTTTCGTATGCGCCGCCTTTTCCGCTGATTGGTGTCGGGTATGTCGACGGGTCATTTCTTGTTTCCGTACTTCGTAAACTGCATTCGTTTCTTTTCTGATCTAAAATACTGAACAAAAACTACTTTCATAAATAATTGAAACGGTTCGCGCCACTTATATTTTTGTATTTCGACTAAAAAGAAGCTTTTAGCGGCTCTGACCAGTGACCAGTAGTAAGCCCAGGACCTCAGACGTCACATCTTGCGCGCTTTCGGTACCGCGGGTCGCTCCGTCGGTGGAGGAGGTTTCCGCGTCGTCCGGTTAAAATATGACGCACTGATATTTAGTTACTCTCTCCGTGCCCGCTGGCTTGCCCGAACCCCAAGAGACCTGGAAACCGCAAAAAAGGTAGACGCTTAAAGGAGCTGTGCAACGATTTAACGTTGAAAGAGTTGGCGTTTTCTACTATTGACATTGTTCACCTTGTCACAAAGGACAGAAAACACACCTCCTTCCTTCGAAATGTTGCGATTCCGCCGCGTAATTGCGAGGCAAAAATTAGAATATTCCTTCACCTGCAGCCGCTAGCGGCGGCCGCTGAGAAACACGCGGCATGACGTCAATGGGGAATCTTATAGAAAGATAGCAAGTTGTGCGAATACCTGCTCGATAAAAGGTAACTTTTCTATAAATCTTGTCGTTTAAACATAAATATTAATGCGTCAAAAACCTGGTATCATCGACAAAACTTTTATTATACGGAGTTTCAGTGGCGCCATCTATCCTAAGTCCCACAAAACCGTCAGCAGCGGAATAGCCGCCAGAAGCCGGAGGTGGAGGGGGACAGGGCCGGACGGGTATTCGCGTCTCCAGCTCGACGCTCGCCCTCCCGCGGTGGAAACGGGAAGCGCTCTAGTGAGGGTCCTCCGATTCTCCCGCTCAGCGGGCATGGCGGAACTGCTCGCGATTGTGGCTCGCGCATTGCCATTTCCGAATGCAAACAACACTCTTCACTGTCCCAACGTAGTGCTGCAGCCGGTATGGGATTGTACCCTACTGGACAGTTTTAGTATTGCGCATAGAAGCAAACGAAAGCGCTGTGCGTTTGCGTTAGAGTTACGTGCCCCATGTTGTGCGTGCGACTCATCGCCATATGCTCCACCCAAGACCGCCAGTTTTGGCTCCGCGCACGCGCAGTGTGGAACAAGCAAAGCTAACGCAAACATACAGCACTTGCGTTCGCTCGTATACACAATATTAAAACTCATTACTGTTTCACCGACTTCCAACGCCAACGAAACGTGCTGCAGTGAGCAGACGTGCAAGAAGGTAGGCGTTCCTTCGAACTGGAAAGGATGAGATTGGCAAAACGACGGAGCGTAAAAATTAAAGTAACTAAATGTTATAAAAAATTATGAACTAATTTGTTTTTTTTTTTTTTGCTTTTGGGCGTTTTTTGGAAGGATATTAGCGGCGATTTAGCACGTTTTGCCGATTGTCAAAAGTCGCGACTTTAGCTAAATACACTTTACCCACAATAAATGTAATTTTAAATGGATTCCTCACATTAGCTAGAATGTTTTCATTAGTTTTAGAATATTTTTGTTCCATTACTTGGTAATTCAAAACGTTGCAATTGGCACCGTGATGATAATTAGCACAATTTTGATTGTCATATTTGTTCGTGCGTTTGAAATTAAATCATAAGCAACAAATTATATTAGAGCTGGAAAAATTACGTATTAAAATATTTGCATTTTTATATTATTGTTATTATTATTATTAATACAAATCGCGGCAATGTATGCCCCCAATTAATGCCAAGGTCACGAAAATCTGCCATTTAACCATAATAGTCTTTCCAGAAAGGAATAATTTTATTTTCTTTTTAGCATATAAAAAACTCTGACATCGTTATCAAGATAGACAAACAGTCAAACACTGGATGTAATATAAAGTCCTATGCGTCACGCGTTGCTATAAAAACACACACAAACACACTTCAGCTGTCTGACTCGGATACCGTCTTTGGGTTGTTAATTATTTATTTATAATTTATATGCTTTGTGGACATATCGTCAAAATTGGATTTATTCTCTTATTCTTGTACTGGGAATAATGTTAAACCAATTAATCATCTCAATACCCAAAAAACCCATTAAAAGGCCCGCAGTTCATTATTTCCCATGACAATTATCTGAGCGAGAAAAAGCAGCGAGAACGCACAAATATCAGCAGTGATTTTTTCAACAACTACAAATATCAGCCTGGATGGAACACGTATGTCACAAAATAAGTTGCTCCGAAAAACTTGTCTAACTAGATAATTATGATGTGAGACACATCTTGAGTTATGAAAGAATCCAAAATTAAGACCCACATCGAAAAATTGAATCCAAAGTAGGGGTTAGTTTCGGTTTTGCTCCAAAATTAAAACGCGCATCCTTGCGTAAATATTACGCTAAAGACCGTTCTCCTTTTCAGGATAAAGAGGTGACCTACGGTCATAACACCCTAGCTTCCTCCTATTACTAGAAATAATTTGTGTCACTCAGTGAAGCCAGCACACTAGACAGGCTCAGCAGCGGCACGCATCTCCGACCCTCACTATAACCGCCATTTTTGAAAATGAGTGCGCGAATACCCGGACCCGGATGAGACTTTCCTCCTTTCATCATATTGTTCGCGCTGCTCCCGCCAGCACGTGGTCACGCGGTCGCGAGCGGATGAGTTCTCGCCGCTCACTGATGGCTTTAAAGAGAGAGCTTCACCAGAACCCCGCGCCTTCCCCATTGACGTCACAGCGCACGTGACTTGAAGACGATGTACGAGTTGAGAGGCGCCGAGAACCACTCAATCTTTGTCCATTTATAAACTAAAAACTGGGACATGCAGGCGAAAGCGGTTTTTGTTCTTTACTTCAGAAATGTCGAGACACCAACTCCCACATTAGTTAAGCAAAGCACTGAAACTGTTGCACAGCTCCTTTAAATATGGTTGCAGGGCCACTTTAAGAAGGCCAAACTCTCTCAGTATAAACGGCTCTGCGGGAGGCGAACTGAAGTGATTGAGGTGTATGTGTGTGCGTGTGGGGGGGGGGGGGGGGGGGGAGGGGGGTACCCCCTTCGCGGGAGTTCCACAGCTGAGATAATCTATAGTCGGTGACAGGTCAAGAACAAAGTAGAAGCTCTTCTCGCCTTTTTCCACTTTATGAGAGCGAAGGCTGGAAAGGAAGCGTACTCCTCTCCACCGTTCGCTCCGCTGAAGTGTAAAGGAGTGGGAGGAGCTACCACTTCGTTCTTGACCTGTTATCGTTGATTGCGACCGCCCAGCTGCGTCATCAAGTTTCGCGGGGAGATTGAATGAAAACCCTCGTTTTTGTCCTTGAAAATCACAGCAACAATGGATTTTCTTAGCCAGTGGCGTGGCGTCCGAGTATTCTTGAGTCCCAGTAGTGTCAGTAAGGTCGTGTAAAGCGAAAAAGATTCCAATTGGTTATCGTTGCACCGCCCCTTTAATTAAGGAGTAGACTTGCACCCGACATTCGTACTACAGATGTTGCGGTGACTTATACGTAACGTTAGAAAATGTAAGAAATTTGTGCAGTGGGAACCAGCCTTAAGGGGAACTCCACCGATTTTTCGATAGTCTTCGATTTGGCTGGAAATTGACAGACCGCATCAATAACCCTTTTCTCAACTAATAGTAAAATTTTTATGAAATTGAATTTTCAAGTTACACCGGCCGTGACGGTTTCAGGAGGCAACTCTCTACTCGCAACAATGAGAAAATCCCTGCTTTTCTGGGAAAAGATCTAGGGAAAAAAAAAACAGATAAAAATAAGCAATGGAATCACTTTAAAAGGGGAAATCTGTTTAAAGAAAATTCATGCAAGTTTTTAAAAAATGACGAAATGTTATGCTAGGCGGCGCAAGCTGCCGCCCGTTACAAGAGGGTATCGACATTACCATCCATCCATCCATCCATCCTTCCCTACCAACGACTACGAGGTTGTTCCCTACCCTCGTACGTCCCCGGCAGACAGGCGGACGAGCAACGGGTGGTCGCGAAGTGGCTTTCTGGCGCCAGCGATCCAGATGATTTTCACAGCTTCAAGGTTGAAAGTTTCCTTGCAATGGGTAGCAATCTGTGATCCGTGCGGTAGATTGTAGGAGCAGTGCCGGGATAGGCTTCTTTTTACCCTTGTTTTCGCGGGAGAAAAGAAAATAAAGCGCTCCCCAGCAGCAATAGAGGCCAGCCACGTCAAGGTGCTTTTGCGCGAGCTGTGTGCCGAGAGAACTAATGTTACATGAAACATTCTCACTTATGCTCGGAACACATAGTAGCCTAGTGCTGCGAGTTGAGTATCCTTCTGCAGCTGGACCAGCTTCAAGAGCGGCAAGTGCAGACTCAAGCCGGCTGTGAGACATCCGTCCAAAGAGGAGCGCTAATAATATCGACAAAAATAGTGCACATTCTAGCACAATAGTCGCCGAGTGGGACAAAGCGCACACCCAGCTCGATGCACGTGGAGCGAAAGCTCACGCTGCAGAACCCAGGAATCCTGGGTTCAATTCCCACCCCTGCCCGTTCTCGATCTGGATGAGCATCGTACCGGACTGCGGTCGTGTATTGCTACTGCGTGGTGCACGTTAAAGACCCCAGGTTAGCACTGTACTGCACTGGCCAAATTGCTCATCTACAGTGTAAAGCAGTGTCGTCCCATCTTGGCAGATGGACTTTACGCTGTATAAACACTAAACGTCCAATTTGACATTTTGAATTTGGTGGGTAAAGAAGATAAGTAGTTAATAGTTCGGCTGATTCTAATCCAATATTGAACAGAAAAGAACCGTTCCAAAAACCAGCAAAAAAAGTCTGTCGTTTTGGAAATCTGACTTGATCGGAAAAGTAATGGTTACTTTTTCAAGTAACGGCAAATTACCTTTCTTATCAAATGTTGACGTAATCTAATGAGATACTTTTTACCCACAGGTAATTCTAATTGGCTAGTTTTTACGAGAAACCTGTACAAGACTGCTTATACGTAACGTAAGAAAACGGCGCTGTGTGGCGCTGTCGTATACAATGATATCGGGGATAAAATCAAGCGTCAAGTGCAAAATGTTTTTTTCTGCAACTTTATATCATCTCGCGCCGATGAGACCCGTTTTTATTGACGCTATATTGCCCAGTGGTGCGGTGGCGACATCGAAGAGCAATAAAGTCGGCTTTATGGCGCCCTCGTGTGTCTTTCTTGGGCAAAACTTTTCGGCCTCCTCGAATACCATAACCGCTTCCAGTCGAATGACGACAGGAGGTAGGTAATTGTGACGCTATTAAATACTCAGAGACGAAAACTGCAAAATCAAAAGTTAGTTCGAATGCGACCTTTTCACTTTTCTCGGCAAGATGATGATGATGATGATGATGATGATGATGCGGCTGTTCCCTTTAGATCGGGCGGGCTCGAACAATATTCATGCCCAAGCCTGGGGGCTTTTGCGTGTTATTGCCCCCTAAGGTAGATCTTTCTCCACCAGTCCTCTAATCGTCTCTTTGTTGCCTCGACAGACGGCCTATGGGGGCCGCTGGAGGCCGTAGTCTCGTTCGAGGAAGGCCTGTCCGCTGGTGCGGCTGGCCTAACCTCAATGGTTTGGTGTCCATCTCTAGTAACAGTGAAGCCCAATACTTCGGCAAGCTCCAGAGGGCTTTGAAGGTCTCGGTCGTTGTCTCGTGACCGGGATGGCCGGAGTCCTGCACATTCCAGTACAATGTGTGCTACTGTTTCGTCGTGGGCCCCGCACACCCGGCACACGCTGGTGGTCACGGTAGAATCAAAGTGTCGTCTGTAAGACAGAGTCCTTAGTGCCCCGGCTCGTGCCTCAAATAGCAAACGACTGCCCAGGCTATTATCATATAGCCTAGCTTCCGAGCCGATGGTACTCTTGTTTGCAACATACACATCGAGCGTAGTCTTCGATTGGGCATCTTTGAGCCACTGTTGTGTTTCTTGGTCGCGAACCTTTTTCCGGACCTCTCTCCCATTCCGTGGCCGACGACGCTTGGACAGGGTCGGCAAAAAAACCGTACTTGCTTTCGAGCTGGTATAGGCGCTTCTGCCAGCGGGTCTGCAGCCCAGTCAGTTGAGTGTACCTGAACAGCCTTTTGGCCCACCGGCAGGTGTCCATATGTCGGAGACGTCCGTCGTAGGCGATTTTGCTGGTAGCTTCACGGGCTTCAAAAGAGGACCATCCCAAATCACCCTGGACAGCCTCATTTGCTACTGTACCATGACAGCCTAGCGCTTGGCGCCCGACCTCCCTCTGCCTACGTTCTATGTGAGCTCGAATATCTCCAGGGACACACACCACAGCGTTAGCAAAAGTCAGTCCTGGTACCACCACCGCCTTCCACAGCTCCCGGGTCACAACGAATCTATTGCAACTCCAGAGATTCCGTCTGCGGAGAATGCTGGTTCCTCTGATGGCTGCTTGGCGGAGATGAGCGTGGTGCTCTTGCAAGTAGTCCTCTGTATTTGTGAGTGTAATGCCCAAGTACCTGTACGAGTTCACTACAGGTACACAGTCCACCCCGAGTCGAAGACTGCCAAATGTTGGATCTTGTGGACCTGCAAACAGCACCGCTGCTGACTTGTTGGCGTTGAATTTCAATCCAAGTCCTGTTGCTACCTCGGTACAGATATCTAGAAGTTTCTGCATGTCGCAGACTGATGCCGCGGTCAGAACTACATCGTCTGCGTAGGTAAGCCCGGGTAGAACCCATTCGACGGTCAAACCATCTTCTAAGTGAGCCAACGAGAAGCCCAGTCCAGATCGGATCAGTTGCGTTTCGAGTCCGGTAACGTAAAGCATGTACAATAGTGGAGAGAGCGGGCACCCCTGGCGTAAGCCCCTTGTCACCAGTACTTCCTCAGAGTTAGCCTCACCTAACTTTGTCCTAACCGTGTTGCCACTGTATAGGCGGTGGATGAGGGTGACCCACTCTGGTCGCATGTCAAGATGTTGTAGCCGACATATCAACTGGGCATGTGGCACACTATCGTAGGCCTTGGCGATGTCCAGAAAACAACATATTAGAGTCCTCTGCTCCTTGCGGGCCACCTCAATACATTGTGTTAACGTAAACAAATGGTCTTCCAACCGGCGACCTCGTCGAAAACCTCCTTGAAGTTCCGTAAGCAAGCCTTCCTCCTCTGCCCATGCAGTCATGTGCTCCTTCAGAATATGTACGAAAGTTCTATATATCGTGCTGGTCACAGTCAGTGGTCTGTAGTTGCAGAGGTAACGCTGGTCACAACCTTTTTTGGAACGAGAACGACTTTGCCTCTCCTCCAGTCTCCAGGAACTTCTTCTCTTCCAGAGGCAATGTTGTTAAAAATGTCTGCCAGCTGATCCCTTGAACCTTTCCCTAGTGCTTTGAGGACGCTTGCCGGAATCTCGTCCAGTCCTCGGGCGGTGTTACTTTTTAGGTGAGTCAAAGCGCGTATAATTGACACCCTGCCGATTTCTCCACCGTTGACATCAACTGGAGTACCATCCGGATTTTGAATTGGAAAGCTGTCCTGAGGCGGTGCTGCTCCCGGGGGCGAAAATATCTTCACTAGGTGGTCTGTAAGGTTATGCCCAAGTTTATCTGCGGTCAGCCTTGCGTTCTCGTCAAGTATAGTCGGCCTCTGATCTCTCCCATCCAGGGTTCCAAGGTATCTCCAGAACTTTCTAGGCGCATCTCTCCCGCTTGAGCTAATGTCTCTCATTGTGTGCAAGTCAGCCTGAGACATTTTCTCCTGGACGAGTTGCTTTGCGGTTTGCTTTTGCGCCTGGTACATCTGCCATTTTACTTCGACTTCGTCTCTGGCACCCATGTGAAGGGCCATGCGGTGTTCTCTGTTCAGTTCTTTCCGTACTCGGATGGCAGCTTGAACCTCCGCGTCCCACCAGCGCTTTCTCCGCCTTCGCCCATTTCGGGCCTTCGTGGATTGTTGCTGGATGATTTGCTTCAGTTCTTCTACGTATCCTATGTAGTCAGTAGCACTTTTCCTCGTGGTGCTGTTTTCAAATTCCTCCACAACTCTTTCAACTGCACTTGAAGATAGCGTGAGACATTTTGTCGGATGGGGCTTTCGTCTTGTTGTTATCCACGTTGCTTTCGAGAATATTAGCTTAATTCGGTTATGGTCGCTTCCGATGCTGTGTTCACCAGCCTCGTCTATGTGGACTTGAACAAGATAACGAGCAAGCTGATGTGACACTACTGCGTAATCAATACATGTTTTGCTTGCGCGAGCATTCCAAGTAAATTGGCCCTCACATGAACCTCTTAGATTAACTACTTCCAAGGCGAGATCTTCACTCATCTGCAGCAGCAGCCGTCCATTTTCATCTTCCCAGCCATCCAGTTCGTGCAGATGTCCATTGAAGTCCCCCATGATGAGTAGTTCTTTCGTATCAGCCAGGGCCCTAGCATCATTCATCACGCATGTTATTAACGCTTGGTTCTCCTCTCGGCGGGCAGCTCCCACCGACAGGTACAGTACGCAAACGGCGACCGGAATACCGAGTATCGCTCCTGTTACCCAGATGTGATCCCAGCACTCTCGCGGCTCCTTGTGCCATACGGATGAGCTACGCCACACCACTCCCACTCCTCCACCTCGACGCGTCCCCTCCAGTCGGTTGCGTCCAGCCCAGTACCAGCTTTCCGAAGTCGGTGGTTCTTCGAGATCACGAAGGTGCGTCTCAGCTACTCCGTAGAGGGTCATATCTTCTCCTCCAACTCGCCGTAGAGCTCTTCCCATTTCTGCTCCCGTCGCGCTCCGTGGAGGTTGAGAAATCCCACCGCTTCCGTGGTTTTCTTACTGCATCTACGTCGCCTCCGTCTTTTTGTACCCCGTTGGCCGCTTGTCTTCCCCCTTGCCTGTGAGCCTTCTCACTGGCGGTGCCATTGGTCCAGGTAGCTCAGTTGTTGCCTT
>JAZHYW010001530.1:0-13344 GCA_037355805.1 Ixodes ricinus | reverse complement strand
GCAAACGTTGTTCCTCCAACATTTTCCCGACCTTTAATACACAGTTCCCCAGGCAGCATGGCGTTCGAAACAGTAGCGTAGCGCTGCGTGTTTGTCGTGCCAATCACTGTTGTGTCAGAAACATATTGGGGATTGTTGCGCAAAATCTCCCAACACTCCCACAACATTCGGAACATTTTCGCAACATATCTACAACACATCAATGTTACTTGGGTTGGTGAACGATAAGGTAGTCATCTACAAATCGGAATACGGATGTACCCTGGGCAAGAGCTGTGAGGGCCTCGGAAACCCTCCTACCCCTATAAAAATGGATACCGCCATTCAATAAACATCTGACCGACATTCTATTGTCCTTATTACCATTCTACCGCCCTCACTTGAATCTTATGAACACTGTATCATCCCTTTATTGACGTTTGGCACTGACGCGGTAGGCGCTAAAATGGCAATCAAATAGCGAAAGAACCCTTTAGCGTCTTTTTATTGGCAGGTGTCAACACGAAATTCGGGTATCGTCTTTTTATGGTCATCCCATTGCCAATCTAGCACCCCCGGAAGCAGTCCATACCGACCAACTTCTGCTGCAAGTGACGCGAACTTCAAGTGCAAACCATAGGTATAATGTCCGCTAGAGGTTCAACTGGCGCTAGTGTGCCGCGGTGAATTGAAGCAGACCATACATGGTAATTTTCTTGCAATATGTAATTTAATTACAATTACAATTATTTTGCTCCAAAAGTAGCTTAACCTTAATTACAACTACTACTACATGAAAAATAATTCATTACAATTACAAATTACTTCAAAAAGTAATGCCATTACTTTACAATTACTTATTTCTGGGAGTGACCATCTTGGTCCATATAACTTCAAATGACATGTTAAGAATGAAACGCATTTGTTCATTCCTTGCCCCAATGTTTGCGGAGGCTTAAGCATCGCCGAATAAATGTCACGAATTGTACATTTCTTTTGTGAATTTTGGTAAATTAATCATAGAACTTGACAATTTAGAATAATGCAATCCTACGTTCTTATATTTTCAATAAATAATAATAAAGTAGTTCATATACTCGAAGACACCAGATCGCTAAAATAAAATTGGTTTACACACTTTTGTTACCCAGGCAAATAAAAATGTGACAATTCGCCATATCTGAATATTTTAATAGGGTTAATATAAAACTACAATCCACACGCGCTAATACGACCACATTCACATACACACGCTTCATGTTTTTTTCTTAATTATTTGCTTTGAGTTGAAATAACGATGGCTCTAACATATATAAGAACCGAATTAGGGCTCCCGAATCAATGATTACAATATCCACAGGCGCGAGGACTGTCTCCAAAATGCTTATGCAAATAATACCCGAAGTAAAACCAACAGGAAATAAACATAAGAATAATACAAAGCAAAAAAAAAATGCGACAGTACCCCCAAAATGTAAAGAACTGGAAAAAAAAAGCTACCTTCATAGACGACTAAAATCCTCAACCTCGGCTGAAAGCTGAACCTCAATTTTGTTTCTTTCAAGCATTTATGCAATACCAACGTTACTAGAACCACTCAGTTGGAAAACTCCCATAGAGACTGCTCTGAAAAAGTGGCACCGGTCCGTACTCGAGAACCGAGCTAATCACAACGCCGCCATTTCTAACGCAGCGGCCACTCGAGGAACTGCACGTGACTTCCATTTGGGCTTTAAACGGCGATTTTGGCGCCGAAACAGATACGGTGGAAGCAGGCACGTAGCCAGGATTTTGCTTCGGGGGGGGGGGGGGGCGCCGATGAAAAAATGCTGTTGAGGAGGAGGAGGGGGAGAAGAGGTCCCAGCAAAAAGGAAAATTTCGGGGGGGGGAGCCGCCCCCCTTCCCCCGAAATCTTTCTTTTGCAATGTTGCTGCTTTTGTTCAATTTAAACACGCTGTACAAAAAAAATTGTTTTTTTCGCGTTGCGTTTTTTTTTACGCTTTTCTTTTAGTCAGCATACATTCCGTTAGAGGTATACGCCTCGCAAGTGGGCTCATTTTCGTCTTCTGCGCATGAGAAAGGAGGCGCGAAGGCGGGAGAGGAGGTTGATGACGATTCCGACTAAGCTCCGCCCTCGCACATGTCGCGGGAGGCTGGGGGTAAACAACCATCGGCGTCGGTAATGGCGGCCGTGCTGTATAGCGGCGACCCGGAGTCTTTTGTTAATTGTAGCCCTGTTAAAATTTGCCGAGTTCACAAGATCGATCAGCTTTGTGCCCCTTACGATTCCTCCGTCGTCTGCTCGAGGAATTTCGACGATTCCAAGATGAAGACGACGAAGAGCATCAAAAAGAAGGCGCTTGCCTAACCTCGCGATTGAAACGGCGGTTGCGCCGGTCACTACGAGGCCGCCGTCCGATTGTGCCGGTAAGTTGCCTTTTATCTTTTTCTTCCTTTACGAACACAACGGACTTTGCCTTCTAGGAGGTCTTTATAAATCTTGTGTGGCGGAGTCGATTGGCTATTGCTTGAAAAACAGCTGAGAAGGTAGTGTTTTCGCGATCCTTCGAAGCCTATCTTCGCAGGTGATATTTAGGAATATATACTCATAATTTCGACTCGAAACTGCACGGAGGCCGTATGAACCATGCTCCGTTTCATTTTAAATGCGATCGAAGTTAAATGTACATGGGCGAGTCCCGAGCTTTGATCATAGCTGCCATGCATGTGCGATCATACAGTGGAAGCATTCTCGCGTTTGTAATTTTCGCTTCGTTCGCACTTAGGTGATACGCATAGTAGTTGCAGTCTACGGTTGTAATCATGGCACTATAGAAAAACACAGAGCACAAAACTTACCACAAAAACGCGATCTTTTTTTTTTTTTTCTCAGGAATGAAATTTGAATGGCTGTTACGTGTCATACAGTGAACCAACTCGGAGAGTACAAATTTGCCGTTTCACGTTAGCCAGTATGAGTGAATTGCCAAAGAAGTGTCGATGCCTTCTTTCTGCAAAATGTGTCGCCCAAGGTATCTTCGAACCACACCTTTCAACGCTGTCAGTGTCTGACGTGCATTTGTGTGTCCCTTGTCTCCTTTTTCGTTCCCATACCAAGATGGAATTTCGGAGATTGCGCACTATTCAAGCCTAGCTAATGAGCTCCCGATGGAATTGACACGGGAGTAAACAGTGACTAACATGCATGTCTGTTTTGTGCGCTCAGCAGACTGGGTCAAACAAAAGCCAGTGTGCAAGTGACAAACTTTCTAACATCATTTGTCATTTCTAGGTCCCAGATGGGCTGTTGACATCCAGAAATACTCCAACAGATGGTGGTCATACAGCGATTGTGAAGAATGTCAAGACAGTCCCATTTGAATCCACATTTCTAGTCCACTCATTGACAATCTTTCCTTGCTTCATCAATGCCCAAGGACACCAGCCACTGAGTGACTACTCGCATGTGTTAGTGATGGTGGCATGAGGCGCTCCAGTATTGTCGCTGCAGATAGGGCTCACCCTCACACCAAAGCTGTTCGTGGTGTGCCTTTCCAAATATTGTTTGGTTGATTCCAATTTCCTAGAAACGCCAATATTCAGATTGGTGTGCTTGCGGCTGAAGTAGATTTGTCAAGGATGTCTCGTCTCTTTCCTCGGGGTAGTACCATGTCAGCTCCTTTGCATGAGCCACTTGGAAACTGGACTGCTCTAAAGCACCTGTAATTGACCTTACCTGTCATGTCCCTGCTAACGCTGAAATGTAATAAGTTCACTGAACCAAGTTTTACTAATGAACAAACACAATCAGTGGAAAGGTTGGATGGCTTTATTTGTTTTCTTGAAGTATACACCGTTTCATACATAATATATGATGCTGGCAAGGCTACTTTCATTAGCAGAAAACTTAGTCTACACTCCGTTTCACAATAACTTGGCGAACTGTGGAGGCTACGGCTCCTGCGACCCAGTAAGAATGTCAGAGCGAGGCACATGGCAGCATGTCACAGGAGCGTTCGTGTCACAGCGCCAAATGCAAGGACCACCCACCAGAACCGGCTGTCGTCTGCTGAGAAACCAAACAACTTCGGATGAACGTCCACTACAGCAACACTTTTATGAGACAACCACACGCTCAATTCGCCCATGAATGTGTGGCGGGTGCTGATGCTAGGGCGATGTTTTGAGCGGAAGTGGTCGATTCACTGCTGCGATTGTTCGGACATCGTTCAGAAGCCGTGTTTTTCTTAGAAAAGTGTTGATCCATATTAAGTGTCGTTAATAAGTAACATAAGTCTTCGTCTTTTTTCGTATCGTGTAGAGTTGCGGTCAGAATAATCTGACGACAACACTACTAAAAGAAAAAAAAAAAAAAAACCTAGAACTATATTTTGTCGCAGATGGCGCTGTTGCTGTGGCGATAACGAGGACTCGGCCATGCAGTGTTGTCACGTGCCTGGCTCCGATGCTCTTATTGGGTCGCGGGGGCTGCAGCCTTCACAGTTTGCCAAGTTACCATGAAACGGAGTATAGTGTCTCACCTGTACACGCTATGAAACGAATAAGATGCCAGGTGTAGCCACTCTCGCAGCTGTAGCCTTTATATTATTACTTGCTATGCTGTTTCAAAGAGTACATAAAAAAATCAGTTTACAATGCCAAATCTAATTTTTTGCACTCTTGCATGTTACGAAAATAAAAGCATCATGCCTGAACACCAACATCTGTCTCTAAATTATTCCTTGCTGAAATAAAAAATAAATGTACTGTGAACAGGAACCAATACAATCTCGAACAGGTTTAAAGGGATACTACAACGAAATGGTGTTTATTTTATGGTCTATATGTGTCCAAAGGAGCAGTATCACATCGGACACACCAATATCTTGTTAAAAAAGAAACAAAAATTAATTTTAAAACAAATTAAACAATTAGCAAAGAGCACCTGGTGGATGTCGCTAACGCCTCGTTTATAACGCCCGTCTAGGAACCTTGAGAGGTAGTGACGGTTATTGTCTCGCCCCCGGCCACGACGAGAGAAGAGGGGAAGGAGGAACTCTCCTCTTCACGAGAATCTCTTTTGTGTGACCCAGAAGTCGCTATTGTCCCCCTACAAGATTATAGAAGATTAACCCGTCACTCCAAATTCTTACAAAAGCAGCCGCTTCGGTGGCTGGAACGGCTAGGCCATCCTCTCGACGTCAGCCTCGCCCTAGCTTTGCTCGTCCCGAGACCAATCGTTGCCCGAGACGACCTACGTCACGATTGCGTCGGATGTCACGTGCTCTAAGCTGGGCCTTCTCCGAGCGCTTGCCAGAGTGGGCCGTTTTTTAACGAAAAATACAACCACCAGGCTCAAAATACAAACGTGCGACTGTCATTTACGGATATTGTGGATCATATTCAACTAATTTTTGAACACGACGGATATATTTCAAATTTCGTTGAAGTATCCCTTTAAGAATGGGTATGAATCGATAAACAATTACTTCCACCTGCAAGCTTGAAATCCAGTATGCGTGTGCAATAAATACCCTGGCCTTTCGACTATTCCCCGTCGACACTAAAGGCCCGTTCACACTCTTGGACCGAGAGAGACCAGACCGGTTTTTAAGCCTCTTGTGATCTCTTAGGACCAGCTCCGCTGCAACGCATCTGGTCCTAAGAAGTCGCAAAAGGCTTAAAAACCGGTCTGGTCTCTCTCGGCCTTAGTCGGTCGCAAGAGTGTGGACGGCGCTTTATTCTCGACGCATAGGGACTTCTTTGATTTCACGGCAGTTCAAGCATTGGTCAGGCAACATGCTCATGTTTATAGTTTCGGCTGTGCTATAGGAATAACAAAGGTGAGTTGTGTGTTGCTGAGTCAAAGCAGAAGTCTGAGGTCTAAAAGGCTTCTTAAAAATGCACTAAAACTGGTTTTGACTTCATAATTACATGACTCGAAGATAAACTACTTACTTCACCAAGTCTATGGATTTACAAATAATTTGTGAACATGTATTCTGCTTTTATCTTTATTCACTTATGGAACTGATTGTGTATATAAAATATGCAAACAGTATTCCACACCTCCCCATTGTGACAAGGAAGAGGGAGATTCGTTGGCTTTTTTTTTCTCACCGGAAAGCAGAAAAAAAGGAACATGTTTCAATATGCACATTACGTTGAAGTGGGCAAGTTACGGAAAAAAATTTTGCGTCTTCAAAGTTCCTGAAGTAGGCAGGTTACTTTCAAGTCATAAGAGGATAAAGTCAGAAACAACTTCAGCACACCTTCAGTCAGATTTTCCCTTTAGATCCAGGGACGTTTCACCTTCATAAGGTCATCAGTACCGATTGGCATCCATTCAGGACTCCGTACTGATAGATATACAAGCTTGGCCTCGAGGTCGCAGTGCCCTCCTTTCATGTTCTTGCAGTGCGACCCCTTCGTGCACTTGGTCCCAGATGGTGAAGCTGGTGCTGGACAGGATGTCGTCCCCTGTAAAAGAGTTGTCCCAGTAGTCAAACGATCCGATTACACCCTTGAGCAGCGTATTTGTCCTCCCATGCCATTACCAACTGAAAATCAGTGAAAGCCTGTTTTTAAGCAACAGAATGCATAAATGAACATGTCTATTTCATTCCCTTTGTACTGAACACCTGCCAGTATCCGAGGGATGCGAATCAAAATAAACAACTTTGCATTATTTGCTCTTTTGAGACTCCTTGAACCTAAACCAACTCAAACACTACCACAATTTTAAAGCTGGGAACTTCGAGGACACCTCTCCATATACTGAGATTACACGCTTGTCCCTTCTGTCCTCATACTCCTGGGTTTTTAGTCTTGGAAGTTAAAGCTTTGGTTTTTTTCATTGCTTGGTTGCTGGTAGATGCTGGAGGAAGCTCGTACTGTTACTTTGAAACATCAAGTTTACAAACTGAGCACTAACCCGTATTGATGGTCGAATACAGAAGCTAGATTTGTCACGTCAAGGAGGTTGTCATAAAACAGTGGGCACAGGACTGAATATAGCGGCGGAGCGGGCGACCGAGGCGCATTCGAGAGTATCGAAGAAGACGAGGTGTGTGAGTTTTGCGCGAAAGCAGGACGATCGGCCAGAGATGTGAGAATGTGGTGTCGAGAGAACTTCAACCCGGCTGACTGCATGACTGTTATCTGAGCCACATTAACCAGAGGAGAGGAGAGAGTAACAAGTGAACGACACTCTACGGCCGAGGAGGTAACTGACCAGGTTATTTCACCCAAGCATCACGGTAGTCATTTCAACAACCAAGAAAAGGACGTCCAAACATCAACACAGCAATACCAGCAGTGTGCCAAGGAATTGGGTTGTGTGTATGTTTATACAGCCTCGAACTTGATCTGCCTCAACAGGCGATGAGTCTCACAGCGGTAGATGATCAATTTAGCCAGTGCAGTACGACCGCTAGCCTGGGGTCTTTAACGTGCATCACGCAGTAGTGATACACGACTGCACGCCGGTACAATGCTCATCCAGATCGAAACGGGCAAAGGTGGGGATTGAACACACGATCCTGGGTTCTGCAGTGCGAGCTTTCACTCCACATTCTCCGAGCTGGTGTGCGCAAGCCCCCTCGTCCACTGATCCCCCCGGTGCCAAGGAATAACATATAATAAATGACAACAGTACAGTGGTCTGCAGCAGGTAGGTTTTTTAGTGTTTGAGCAACCAGGCTGAGATCACGTGACACCTTCCTGCCATATGTGGCTTGCAAATTAGAGATGCATAAGTCATAAAGCAAGTAATAATTCGATTTTTTTTTTACTAAAGATATCAGCATATGTATTTGGCTTTCACAATTTCTGAAAGCTGCCTCTGAATGCATAGAGTGGTTTCTTTCATAATCTTACCTCCATGGAGCACTTCTCAGCTGGTAACGGGGCCGTGAAACGCAGACCCCCTGGAAGTCGCACAGGCGCCAAGTGCATTACAGAGGGCCTGCAGCATGTCCTCCGAGCAGAGGGCCCTTTCAGTAGCCCGGCAGCCGGTAGATCCTGTTGGAAAGATGGGGTAGGGGGAACTCAAGCACTTGCAAATTAACGGACCTAAGAAAACTAGTAGGCAGGTACGAAAACATGCTACTCGCCCCCGCAGCGTTTGCTTCACTTGCGCTTTGTGGTGAAACAAATCAGCGGCGAGCGACTGATGGAACACACGTCAGAAGAACAGTGCGTCTTGAGTTTAACACCTTAGGACGGCGCTTTATCGCGCGCGTGAAGCATTGGCGTAGCCAGGTTTTTTGGGGGGCCGGGGGGGATTTGGGGTTTGAGGTACTGAACCCCCCTCCCTGGCTACGCCACTGGCATGAAGTGACATCGGATATCACTTACAACACGGCGCTATCACTGCTAAAATGGGCTACCATCGAACACTGAGTCGTGACTGCGAAGTTTATGACTCACATACAGATATCCTACCGCGCTCTGTTTGAACAAATGGCATACAACCTGTCGCTGGGGGGAAAGACTAAAAACAGACGACTGCGCACTCGGCTCGGTCGTACCTCACCGATCGCCTAATCCGCTGCTTTTCCGTAACATTCGGTTTTACTTTGCTATACTCTTTTCACGTGCAACTGTTTGTGAATGATGCGAACTGTACAGAGACGACGTAACTCACCCCAGCGATCGCCATGGCGCGGTTCTCCGGGTGCCAGCGCTGCGGGAGATCGGCCTTCGAAAGCTCGGCAGCCCGTTCAGCTCGCCGAAGAGGGCTGTAGCTGCACTTTGATGCTTCACGGAGACACCGAGACACTTGCTAGCGAAAAGGGGTCTCCGCCAAGAAGTAGAAAGGCTCACTCGCGTCGCACATCACCGTGCTGACGTTGGGGGGCTCACGTCAACATCCGACCGCCGGAGACCGGGACGCATATTGGTGCGTCGTATGCTCCCAGGGTAAATTCCTTCGCGTCAAACGAAGTAACGTACATTTCGAGGTATTTCCGGTCTCTTTTTTCCGTGTGCCGCGTCCTCGTTCAAGCACTAGCAGTGGATTTCCGAGAGCCACAGAAAAGCCCGTCCGCAATGGCCGCGGAGAAAAGACGCACATGGTTTGTTTACCCTCGAGCTCCCGCCTGCTCCCGCCCGGAGCCATCCTCCAATCAGAGCGCGGCGAGGTGACGTCACGCCACCGGTCTGCGCGAAGGAGCAGACGACTTGCGAGGCGTATATGCACTAGTTCTGAGTTTTAAGCCTCTCAGGGCCGGTTGCACCAACGCCGCTTAGCGAAAAGCGGAGCTTAGCCGGGAAGCTAAGCTAAGTTTCGGTTTCGTTCGGTTGCACCAAACTCGCTTATCGCTAAACCTAGCACTAAACTGCGCTTATCGTGAGCGCCCAACATTGGGCGCTTTGCTTTTGCCTGTTTCTTAATCCTGGATTATAAACATGGCGGCTGGTTTGTGGCGGTCGACGCGGTGGACGAAATCGGTTCTACAAAGTGTTTTAGGCCACGACAGCGTGAGAGTGTCGACAGAATGGCCTTCGATTGTGACAAGGATGCAAAATATTGTCTCGTGAAGTGTTTATCGACCCCTGTTTTCAAGCTGGCTCTCCACTCTCAGTGCGTGTTAGCCCTAACCGAGATACGCACGGAGCTGTGGGGCTCACTTCTGTCTTCCCGTTGGTTTTTCTGTCAACGAGCTTGTTCGTATGTACTTACTGATTTTCGCATAACTAACGTATTGCTATTTAACACCTTGTTAATTTCTGCTTGCAAAGCATATCCTTTAATCCGATCGGTGCGTTGAATAGTAGCCGTACATGATCTCGGCTATCAGCTGATTGTCGGCACTTCTGCCGTTTGCATCAGATTGCGGTGCATTTAAATAATAAAACTGCGAAAATTCAAGTTCTTTAGTTTTGAGACAACCTTCAGTGAATTTTCCTTGTCTCGGGAGTAGAATCTTCACTTCAGAAAACTGCGTTCTATAACCGCAACTTTTCTGGTGATCGTGCTTTTAGAAATGTTTTGCTTTATATATTTCATTCGTGGCGACGACAAATCGTAACGACTACAATGCGAGATTCGTTCAGCACTGTATTGGGGCAGACTGGGGCAGGTGATGCGAAGAGACTACCGTTCTCGTCGGCACGATGTGATGTACTAGTGGGAGTTTTCGTACTTCGAAGTCTGCCGCCGTCTATTTGTATAAACTCAAGATCTGTCTATTATCACTCGCGAACAAGCTTCTGGTTCTCTATCAGCAGGAATTAAAAAAAATGGTTCGGGGTGACCTTTGCGTGTTCAATAATTGACAGTTTGTATCATCATCAATGGATGTACCAGTACTATCGCTTTGATGTATTGATAGTTATACCTTCTTTCTTTGTCACTAAAGCAAAATATACGTAGTTCCATTACCAAAGGGTTTGACACAATCAGTTCAACGACGGTACAGTGCAGTTCTGTAACCTTGCTGATAGCAACGAGTACGGTCGATGCAAGCTCTCGACGACTTCTATTCGACGATTTCCGGGCATTTTCGCAGCTGCCGTGGCGAGTTCGTCACTGTTTTGAACTTCATCGGTCTCAGGCATAACTTGATTTCAGTAGTCATCTTACCTGCCCACTTATTCTCGATGATGTTTTGTCTTCGGCGATGTAGCGAGTAGAGAGTCCTTCTCGCGTTCGGTGAGATTTGAGGCCCCCGACGGCTCAATGTGAGCACGAAAACTACTGTCACTGTCAAAATATTCTGTTATCAACCGATATTAAACACACAATCACAGATGTAAAGAGCATTCGTGTTTATTTAAAGCTTTGACTCCTGTTTTTGAAAGTTAAGCGAAAAAATGATTGAATTTGGAGACCTTTAATTCGTTACTCACCGAAGAAATACAGCGAAAGGCAGACGTCAACAACTACTACTACGGCAGTTTTTTGTGTTTTTTTTATTACATCACGTGATTCCTTTCCGCCAATCGTATTCATCCCTCTGAGCGTTCCCTAGTTCGCTCTGTTTGTCCCTACATTCCCTACGCAAATCCAGCGTTTAGCTAGGGGCGCGTCTGTAAAGCCGGGTTAACGTTGGTGCAACCGGAATTTAAACCCGTGCTTATCCGAACTCGGTTTAGGGCGCTAAGCCGACTTAGGAAAGCGCCGCTTTGGGTTAAGGTAAGCGACGTTGGTGCAACCGGCCCTAAATATGCTAAAAAAAGCAAATGCTGATGGTGGGTTTATGGGTTATAGCTGTATATTTTATTGTTTATTAAATTAATCTAAGGGACGTTTAATAAATGATCATATAAAAGACATTGAGGTGTTAGGCGTATAATAACACGCTTGCAATTCTAAACGTCTCAACACTATAAAATCGCAACTGCCGAAAGCGGGTTGTCAGACAATTTCCGCCGGTGCCATGATTGGAGAGGCCTGAAGCCTAAACCCTATGCGCTACATAATCTATACTACGTTAGAAATATCAAAATATTACATTGTAAAACATTAGAGTAAAATACACTTCCCCTTGGAAACCTAGATTTTTAAATGCGAAATTTTATATTTTTAATCCGAAATTCATGTTGATAACAGAACAGAATGTTTCAGCATATTTAGAGACTTAAAGGGGCCCTGCAATCATAATAAGCGTCTACCTTTTCTGCGGTTTCCACGTCTCTTGGGGTTCGGGCAAGCCAGCGGGCATGGAGAAAGTAACTAAATATCAGTGCGTCATATTTTAATTGGACAACGCGGAAACCTCCTCCACCGACGGGGGCGACCTGCGGTACCGAAAGCGCGCGATATGTGACGTCTTAGGTCCTGGGCTTACTACTGGTCAGAGCCGCTAAAAGCATTTATTTAATCGAAATACAAAATATAAGTGGCGCGAACCGTTTCAATTATTTATAAAAGTAGTTTTTGTTCAGTATTTTAGATCAGAAAAGAAACAAATGCAGTTTATAAAGTAAGGAAACAATAAATGATCCGTCGACATACCCGCCACCAATCGGTGGAAAAGGCGGCGCATACTAGAAAGAGAGTGGGATCAGGCGCCGACACGGAAAGGTCCCGGATGTACGCGGCGGCGCTGCGGCCGTAGGGACCGAAGGACCCGGCCGGCTCCGAGCGTTCCCAAGGCCTTCGGTGAGCAGCTTTGTCTGGCGGTTTGGCCGTTTCGCGGTATGGCAGCGCGAAGTGGCTCCCATTCTGAACTGATCTTTACCCCGTGTTTGATGTCGTTTGTGGCCACTGAAGTGTCATGCCGAATTTGTGTTTAATCGCGCAGCAAATGCAATGAGAGCCGCTCTAGCTGCCCGCTACATACAGCCTATCCAGAACACGCTTTAGTGGCGCCCTCTCGCGCCGTCGACACGGAGTACGGCAGCCGTGAGCGCTCGCTCAGCTCACTACCCCTCGTCTATTTCACGGCCACTCAAGCAACCAAGGACATCATGAAGGAGGTTATTTTTTGCTTGTTTTTGTAATTTTAATTTGCCAATAACTTTTAAAATAAAGCAAAATTCGAGAAAAGAAAAGTGTCATTAAGTTACTACGTGTGACCGGAGACCAATCACATACCGGCAATAGGTCTACGCAATCGCGCCTGCGCACTTGTATCACTCCGCTGCGCCGCCGGTCGTCCGCGCCACAGTCGCTACCGCCCGCGCTCGCCAGAAGTATTTCGTCTGCTACGGGTTGTATCAACGGCATGCGTCTGCTACAGTTTAAAGTGCCCTTTCACATTCTGAAATTGTAGTCACAGGGAATGTCAGTACAGAGGCTGGCCGCTGGCGTCTGTGTCCGAGCTTTCAACCTGTTCGGCATAGTTTCGAGATGTGAATACACACGTTGCCAAAGTGCGCGATGACCCGGCCAGTTGATGTTTCCTTCGTGTGTTGTTTGGATATACCAGACTCGTAGGCGCAGTCGTTTCCATCAGCTTCTCGCAGCGTTCATGTGATCGGCAGGTAAGGGGTGCCCTGGTTTCGCCAGCGTTATCAGTGAGTTGTAGTGGCCCGGACGCTTTTCTTCAGCTTACAACGCATTCGCGGTACGACGCGGCCGGAGTCTCTCCATGACCGGGAAGTAGACATTCGTTGGGACATCTCGCGCCTGACGCCAAATGTGTCTTTTGCGAAAAGGACGTTTTGAAGCGACTCGGTGAGAAAGCGGCGAAGCACATGATTCGACGATTGCAGGGAGCGAAATCGCACACTAAAAACCAAGCACTGCAGCCGTGTTACCAGCCGATGTACGTGTTTCCACCAAACCACATGCATTTACATATGTTAATAGCAACATAAACTTCAAATATTTCTGTTTTTTTAGTTGCGAGTCATTCTCGAAAGCAGTACACATCTGGAATGTTGTGCAATGTTTGCACGCGCAAAACAGTTGTT